>JAVBHU010000084.1:0-44729 GCA_034768395.1 Linum lewisii | reverse complement strand
TTTTTTTTAAAAAGGGGTAGAAATGGGTCTACAAACTTGCAAGGAAAATGGGGAATGAAAGAGGAGAGAAAAGAGATAAATTGGGGCCCCCAATTGATGGGAAAATTTTGGTCTTTTATTTGAGACAAATTTGCAGAAGCAGACTACCGGGCCAAACTGTACGGGAAAAAAAAAAGGGCGGCTGCAAGGTAAGCTGACTAGGTGATCAAAAAGTCTTTTTTTTTTTCATCAGGAAATTGTTCAACCAAGTTTGATCTGGAGCACTTTTCGTATATGGTTCTGAAGGGTGAATCCTTGAAATCTGATGAAGGTGATGTTAACCAAAGGCGGAGGTAGCCAGCCTAGATCGGCCCCCAAAAGGATGAATGATTTGCAAGCTTGGAATTGTAGGGGTTGGGGATGCCTTGATAAACCAGAAACTACTTTAGCCTGATCGTCAAGTTGGTCCCAATTTTGCTTTTAAGTGAAACTCGTATGAATTTCGATGGGCTAGTTTAAAAACTTGCCTTGGGTTTCGGTTTGTTCACATGGAGGAAAAGGGTTTTGTGGGGTTTGGCGTTCCCCTTGTTCCCCCATCGTTTTGTAAATGTGTTTTTTATTTTTTATTGTATTGCTGGAATTCCCCTAAAAAATATTGTTTTTTTTGGTGTTTATCTCTAATGTGTTCGGTTCGTGCCCGCAATTGGATAGTTATAAAATTGATTTTAAATTCTCAGGCCAATTGAAATTTGGGTGGTGACTTTAATGCCATTCCATTTATCAGAATGACAGGGGGAAATACCAACCCAAGCCCTTTGGTGGTTTTTTCTGCTTTTATTAACGATTTGCAACCATATATGGGGGCTTTGTCGGCCGGAATTTACTTGGACAAAGCAAAAACCGATCGAAAATTTTATTAAGAAATGTTGGACGATTTCTGATTAAACGGTTTGGGCTTCCATTTAGCTGAAACGAGGGTTTTTTTCATTGTTTGTTTGGGTTCTGACAATCTTCTTTATTATTCTTAATCCTTCCCACACCCAAATTAAAGTCAATTTAATATGTGCGTTGGGTCAAAACTCAGCGTTCTTTTATTGTTCCTTTGGAATGGCTCAGTCTATGACTGGTTCCCCAAATTAAATTCATGATAAACTTAGCGTTTCCCTTTGTTGTTTAAACGGGCTAGAAAGGGTCTAAAAAAAGGCAAGGAAAATGCTGGAAATCGAAAAAGGGATGAAAAGGGGTTTAAATGGAGCCCCCAATTGATAGAATTTTTGGTCTTTTATTTGAGACGAACTTGCAGAAGCAGATTTCCCGGGGAGAATGTATGGAAACGAGGCGGGGCAAGGGGAGCTAGACTAGGTGATCAGAAGTCTTTATTTTTTATCGGAAATTGTTCACAAGTTTGATTGGATGCACTTTTTTTTGGGTTTCTGAAGTGGTGATTTAAAATTGAGAAGGGTGTTAACAAAGGCGAGGTACCCGCCTGATCGGCCGCAAGGGATAAATGAGTGCTGTGGAATTGTAGGGGTTGGGGATGCCTGATAACAGAAACTACTTCAGCTGATCGTCAAGTTGGTCCCCAATTTAATTCTTTAAGTGAAACTCGTATGAATTTCGATAGGCTTAGATTAAAACTTCGCCCTTTGGGCTTTTCGGATTTTGTTCACAAGCAGGCAAGGGTCAGTGGCGTTTGGTACTTGCTAAGCTTCACCATCGTTCATGTCAATTGTTTTATCATATCAATTTTGTAATTCCTATTCTCCTCCACTAAACTATAATAATAACTATTATTAATACCATTACCCCATGATCACGTTAACTAGCCACCCACATTGATAAAATCCATCAAATTCATACACTTCCACCAATACCAATATTGATTACTCCCAATCCCATCACCATAAACTCAAACACCCTTTTTACCATCACCCCCCCCTCACCAATTATTCAAAAAATCCAAACAACCTCAAATCCCCACACACATATTTCAAATATTTCCTTCCAAACCAATTCCCCTCCCCCCTTCACTCCCCCCCACACAACAACCCCATCAATCCCCTCAAACATCAACACCTTCAATTAACCCAAACTCCATCCCCTCATTAAACACATACTCAATAAATTAACATCCCACAAACCAACAACAATAACCACAACCCCACCCTAACCCCTACCCAAACCCAATCATCACTAATTTACCCCCACTCTAACTCAAACAATAAACCATTCCATTACCTCACACATCCATTCACACCCCCCAAACCCCAACCATCACCCAACCTCTACAACTCCAATAATAAACCCTTTACTCCCATTTAACCCCCCATATCCCTTCCCCAATTTCCACTCCCTCTTCTCATCCCTCTCACCCAATTCTCCCCCCCAATCACTTCCAAATTACAAAACCAAATCTCCTCCCAATCTCCTCTCCACCTTTCTCCCATACATTCCCCCCTTCTTCATCCTTATTACTCACTTATCACCCCTACAAACAAAAAACCACTTCCCAATAACCCCCCTAAATCAATTCATCCCAAATACAAATTAAATCCTCTTATCCACCATCCCAATCATCCTTATCATAACCCCCCCTTTCTTACTCCCTACTCACTTCTCCTTTCATCCATCTATCACTCAATTCCAATACTTTTTAATTTTCATCCATCAACCCCTCCCCACAACTCATCATACCCTAATTACCCAAAAATAAAACCTATCCCCATACATCCAAACTCACTTAACTCAACCCCCAACTCAAATTTCAAAAACTCAAAATAACCCATTCTTCTCCTTTACACTATTCTAATTACAATAAAACCCCCATAAAATACCATTTTAAAAAACAAAATTTAACCCTTTAAAACCCATTCAACCCACCCCACCATTTAAAAAAATACCAATTTAAACACAACCCTTTCCACTTTAATTCAATCCAATTCATAAATCCAATCAAAATCCAAACTTCCCCAATTTCCCAAATTAAATTTTCCAAACCCCCACACCCAACACCTAAATCCCTTTAAAACCCCCCCCCCCTACCCATTTTTTAAAAAATTCCAAACAACCTAAATCCCAACAACAATTTCAAATTTCTTTTCCCAAACCAAATTCCCCCCCCCCCCCTTCACTCCCAAAACCCAAAAACCCTCCAAACAATTCAATAAAATCAACCACCTTAAATTTAACACCAACTCCATCCCCCCATTAAAACACCTCATAAAAAAATTTAAATCCCACAAACCAACAAAACTAACCACAACCCCCCCCACCTAACACCCACCAAACCACATATTTACTATTTACCCCCACCTCTAAACCTCAAACAATAAACTTTCCATTACCTCACCTTCATTAACACCCCCAAACCCCACCATCACCCCAACCCCTACATCCAAATAATAAACCTTTTAATCCCTTTTACACCCCCATATCCCTTCCCCTTTTCCACTCCTCTTTTCATCCCCTTCTCACCCCCTTCTACCCCAATAATTACAATTACAAGAAACAAAATCTCCTCCAATCCCTCTCCCCCTTTCCTACCCATACCCTTCCCCCTTTTTAATTTCCCCTTATCTACTCAATTACAACCTATAAAAAAAAAACACCCTTCCCAAAAACCCCCTAATAAAATTTATCCAAACTAAATTTTAAAAACCTATTTAAACCAATCCCAATATCATTATCATAACCCCCCTTCTTTTTAATCCCTCCCTCACTTCTCCCTTAACCATTCATCCCTCAATCCAATACTTTTTAATTTAAACCCAACACCCTCCCCACCAAACCCTTTACTACTTAAAGACCCCAAAAATCAAAAAACTATCCCTAATCCAAACTCACTTACTCACAACCCAACTCCCAAATTTTAAAAATTAAAATTTAAACCCTCATTTTCTTAAATATGTTAAATTTATTATCAACCCACTAACTATACCATAAAAAACAAATAAAAATACAATTTCCAACCCAAACCCCCAACTAAAAAAAATTTTTTAAATAATACACACCTATGAAACATTAACTTTCACGCCAAAATTTAATCTAAATCCCAATCAAAAAACCCCACATTAAACCCCAATTTTAAAAATTATTACAAAAACCAACACCCAACACCCCACCCACCCACATACCCCCACCACCCCACAACCACAAACCCAACCACACCAATCCAACCCTTATCCCCACCCCCACCCCAACCCACCACACCAACCACACTCCCACACCCCCCACCACACCACCCCCCCCCCTACCACCCACAACCCACCACACCTCACCCCCAACCCCACACCAACCCACCACCCACCCCCATACACACCCCACCCCACCCACCCCAACATCCCCCCTAACCCCACCACCCCACCCACCACTCCCCAACCCCCACCCCAACCCACCCCTCACCACCCACACCCCACCCCCCCCACCCCCCCACCAACCCACACCCCCCCCCCATCCACCCAACCAACAACATACAACCACTTCCCACCTCTAATAACCCCTCCCCCCCCCAACCCACCACTACCCCACCCACCCCACCCACACACCTCCCCCCTTCTACACCCCCCCCTCACACCCCACAACCTCCCTCCACCCCCCATCCCCCCCCTTTCAACCCTATCCACTTCACCACCCCCTACAAATTTATTTACCTAATTCACCAACCTAAACACCAAACCAACCAACATCCCCCACCCCCACACCAACACCACCCCCCCACCCACCCCCCCCTAACCAACCCCCCCACCAAACCCACCCAACACAACCCCAACCCAACCCACCCCCACCCCACCACCCCCACCCCATCACCACCCCCCCCCCCCCCCACCCCCCCCAAACCCAAACAACTCCCCACCAAACATAACCCCCCACTCACACAACACAACACCCCCACCCACCCCCCCAACCCCACACACAACACCACCCACCCAACCACTCACACCACCACACCCCCACCCACCACCCAACCTCCCCACCACCCCACCCACACCCTACAACACTAAAACCACACACTTTAACCATCCTCACAACCACCAACCTAACCCCACCACCAACAAACCAACACCCCCACCCACCCCCTACCACCCACCCCCCCACCCCCCACCCCCCCCCCCCCACCAAACCCAAACCAACACAATCTTAACACTCAACCCCCCCACCACACAACTAACCCCAAACACCCATCAACACTCCCCCAATCCCCCAAACCAATAACACACCCCAAACCCCCACCACCCCCTCCCCCCAACAACCCACCACCCTCCCTCAACCACCCCCCCCCCTCCACAACCACCCCAACCTACCACCCCACTACCCACTACCATCAACCTCCCCCCCCAACCAACCCACCAACCAACCCCAAACCCCCAACACCTACCCAACCACTTAACACATACCCAACCCTACCCCAACACACCCAACACAACTCCAACACCTACACTACACCCCACCCAACCCACAACCCCCCCCACCAACCCACCCTCCTATCCACCAACCACACCCCCCATCAACACCCCCCCCACCCACCCCCCCCCCCCCCCAACCCCACCCACACCACCACCCCCCCCACCCCTCCAACCCTCACTTCCCCCCCTAAACCTTTACCCTTCACTCACCTTCCCCCCCATCCCTACCCTTTTCCTCCATACCATCATTACTACTTTAACCAATACTACAACAATTCTCCCCCAATTATTCTCACCCATAACCACCCAACCTTTCTCCCCCCAATTCCTTCCCCAATCCCCCCCCATCCCCATCCACCACACCCCCCAACACCATAACCCTCCCTACCACACCCCACAAACCACTAAATCACCCCAAAAACACACCAAAACCCCCAAACCCCCCCCACCCCCCCCCCCCCCCACAAACCCCCCAACCCCCCCCCCACCCCCCCCCCCCAAAACCCCCCCCAATCTCCCAAAAACAAAACCACCCCAAACCCCAAAACCATCCAAAAACAACCTACCCAACCCCCCCCCCCACACACTACTCACACCCATCCTCCTCCTTTTTCCAAAACCCCCCCCACAAACTCCCCCCCTCCTCCCCTCCCCCCCCCCCCCTCCTCACAAAAAACCCTCCTCCCAACCATTCCCACCATCCCACCTTCTCACACAACCAAAAAACCCTCAAAAATCCCCCCTTCATTTCCCCACTTCTACACCCCACCTTCACTTTAAACCCTAAAAATTCTCAAATTCTACCCCCCCCTAATAAAACCAACAACACATCCCCCCCACTCAACTAAAAACCCTCCCCCCCAACCCACAAAAAACACAAACCCTCCCCCTATCCCCCCCCTTCACTACCCCCCCCTTCAACCCCAACTTCACCCTTCAATCTACCCTTTAAAATTAAAAACCCCCTTTTTAAAAAATTTTCCCTCTCCTCCTTTTCCAACATCCAAACTATACCCCACCCCCAAAAACCCCTACATCCATCACCCTTTATAACATAAACCCTTTTTATACAATAAACCCTTCCACATATTAAACCCCCAATTTCCCCAAAAACCCTACCAAAAATACCCCTCCCCCTCCCCCCCACATCCCTACCCCCACTCAACCCCCCTCCCAATAACCCCAAAACACCCCCACCCCCACTAACCCCCCTAACTATTTCTTTTATAACCCCTACACCCCCCAACCCCTCAATACCCCCCCACCCCCCCCACTCACACTCCCTCCACCCCCCCCCCCCCCCCTCCCCCCCCCCCTTACCCACCCACCCTCCCACCAAAACCCTTTTCAAAATCCCCCCCCCAAAAATCCCACCACCCCCCACCAACCCCAACACCCCCCCCCCCCCCCTCCCCCCCCCCCCCCCCTCCCCCCCCACCCCCCCCCCCCCCCCCCCCCCCCCCCCCCCCCCCCCCCCACCCCCCCCCCCCCCCCCCTTTTTTTCCCACCCCCTTCCCACCCCCCCCCCCCCCCAAATCCTCACCCCCAATTTTCACCCCACCCCCACCTCCCAACCACCAACCCCCAACCACCCCTTCAACCACACACCCCCAAACCCCCATAAACACAACCCAACCACCACCTCCCCCACACAACCTTCTTCCCCCCCCAAACCTAATCCCAAACCTCCCACCCAAACCAAACCCCCCCCCCAAAAACCCCAACCCCCCCCCAAACTCACTCACACAACGACCCCACACATTGCACACTATTCACAATTACCTACACCGTCAATCAACGACCATTCAACCCCTAACCCACATTCGCATGCACATGATACACAACACATCACAAGGTAAAACACAAACACGTCCGACACACTACAATACAGAAAGCCACATTGTCATCTCAATTCCATTATCATGTGTGTTAAAAAGGCGCATAAGGAGTTGTTCCCCCGCTACCCGCCTGCCTTCACACAACCTGCGCCACCAACCAGTAACCTACCTCCTCTAAACGTCCCCCTACTCAATCATAGGATCCTTCCCGAAGGCGTAAACCCCCACACAATGGCCCCCGCCCCGGTCAAACCCCCCATATCAACTGCACAAATCACACCCGACTAAAGTGAGTGTTACGTTGTGCACTTCCCGGACTTAACATAATAAATTCCATATAATGCTACCACACAAACATACAAAAAGCAACCCCAACATCACACTCAACTCGCAAAAAGAATCAAACACCCCCAAACCATTACCACTTCTGAATCCACATCCCAACCACATACCAACATACCACAAATTACCATCCAAAGCCACAACCACCCCCCAATCCGCACTCTTCTTCACAAACCATTTCATGTACTATTTCCAATCACATTCAAGTACCAATTCTAGGAACACATATAGTAAACCACCACTGCCCTAAAACGCACACACACGAAATCATCACATCCACCCACCTATCACCACCTAAACATAACCAAATACATTAGTATCAACTTGCATCCAAACCCCCCTCTACACATAACTCCGCCATACATCATACTTCAATCCAGACAATTATTCCGGTTTTACTCTCATAGGTTCATGCAAGACTAATACTGTACTCCGATACAACCCTCCACACTCCCATATCTAACCACTAGTTAAACATAATAATCACAATAGTCAACCACACATCACACAACGTCACCCAACCAACATAACCGATACAAAATCCACTCCACCCTCAAATACTCATTACACCTCTCCTATTGTGCGTAACTAGATATACACCACCTAATATCTATCTATTTCCCATATTTCATCTAAACATGATTCTAGCACATTCCACCAACATCTAACATCCTCGTTCAATCACAACATCTACCAATCCACTCCAAGACACACCTTTCAGTACAATACATCCAAGACCCAGAATCAATCACCGACACACACAGATCTCTTCATACCCTTCAGACATACCACCTCCGCTCAAAGCTCAAGCATCAGAACACCCAAATCCATTACTCAATTCGTTCACCAATTTCCCCTAAACCATTCCATAAGACAAATTTCCCGCCCCCGGGTTTTGCCCCTTTTAAAGTCAAATTCCCCCTTTCCAAAATTTTATTAGCCCAAATTTTAATTTTTCCCAAAAAAAATTAAAAAAAACCCCAAAAAAACATTCCCCAAAATCTTCACACAAAAAATAAAATTTCCCCTAAAGGCGTGGCATAATTCATACTTTTTCCCCAGCATTCCAAAACCAAAAAACCCCCAAAAAACCCAAAAACCCCAAAAATTTTATAACCCCCAACCAAAAACCACAACACAAGACATTCCGCCCCCCGGCAAAACCCTTTTAAAGGGAAAAAAGGTTTTGCTCAGGGCCCCCCCCCAACCTGAAGTACAGGGGAAGGGCCCTGTCATGAGTCGTGGGTTTTCCCCCTGACCGCCTTCATTGGAGGGGCCCACATTGGGGAGCCATCAAATGTTTATTTAATTAAAGGGGGAAACCCCCTTGGCAGGGGCCACCCCCCTGCAACCACAAAGCAATGATAATTTCACAATTCTCATGTTCAAGGGGCCCGTCCCCCCTAAACATTTTTTACTAGTTTCGATCAATTTATCATCCATGTTAATCATTCCCCCAAACAAATATCCCCAAACTGCCCTCAATCAAAACCAATCCCTCAAAAAAACCAAAATCCAAAAAACATCAAACCCGCAAATTTCACCGAACAATTTAAATTTCCAAACGTTTTTCCCCCTTTTTCTTTTTCAAAATTTTATGCCCTCCCTACATTTTTCTAGGTTTTGAATTGTAAAAAACCCCACACCGACCGACTACCCAAACGTACGCTAAAAAACCCCCAAATGACCCCCAAGACGGGCTTAAAAAAATTTCTGAAAAAAACCCGCCAAGCTTAGCACAAAAAAAGAGCTATTCTTTTTTCCGACAAACAGCTTACCGAAAAATCCAGAAATCAGGTTTCGATCTCTTCCTCCATTACCCGAACTATAAACAAAAGGAACGCAATGGGTTAAACTCCCGGAAAGGGGTTTGAAGTTTTTGGAAAATTTTGGCTCAGTCCCCCAAAAAGAAACTCCTTTTCCCTTTTTCTACTGACAAGCCCCTCGATTCGAAATACCCGAAAACCCCGAAAAGCGAAAACTTTCCTCTCGTCGCCCCGAACCCGTAGCAACAAAAAATCGTCAATCTGCTCTACAAAAACCCCGGGGAAAACAAAGGTTTTAAGTTTAAAAAGGTTTTTTGGGTTTTTCAAAAAAAGGGTTTTTTTGGGAAAAAGAAAGAAGGGGTACTGTTCATGTTCCCCTCTTTTGCAACTTCAACGGCACATACCGAAGTCCCCAGACCTCAAGAGACCTCTTACGTACCGTTCGGCACTCTAGTCATCCCAGACTAGAGTTTAACCGTTCGGTTGGGGGGGGGGGATGTTACATACTTCCGGCCTGATCGTTCAAAGTTGGGTCCCAATTTTTGCTTTTAGTGAAAACTCGTATTAGGAATATCGCTAGGCTTAGATTAAACTTGCCTTTGGGCTTTTCGGAATTTTGTTTCACAAGGCAGGAGAAGGGTTAGTGGCGGTTTGGTCGTTGGCTTAGCTTCCCTTCGTTCTTGTCAAAGTGTTTATTCATTTGTAATTTGTATTCGCTGGAATTCCCTAATCATAATAATGTAGTTTTTTTATATGGTGTTTATTTCTCAAACTGACCGTCTCGGTTCGTGCCTCGCATTGGATTAGATATGAAACTAGATTTTGAATCTTCAGGCCCAATTGTAATTGGTGGTTGACTTTAATGCCTCTCCATTTTACTCAGAATGACAAGGGGGTAATGATCCGAACCCAAGATCCTTGGTGGATTTTTCTGCATTTATTAACGATTTGCAACTCTATATGTGGGCTTTGTCGGCCAGGAATTTACTTGGACAAAGCACAACCGGATCGAACAAGTTATCTGTGCACCTTTTTGGTTTGAGGGTAATCTGAATCTGATGAAGGTGAGTTAACAAGGCGGAGGTAGCGCAGATGGCGCAAGGGATGAATGGTGATAGCTTGGAATTGTGGGGGTGGGGTGCCCTTAAACCGAACTACTAGCTGTGTCAGTGGTCCCCAATTTGCTTAGGAACTTATGATTTCGTGGCTTAGATTAACTCGCCTTTGGGCTTCGGTTTTGTTCACATGCAGGAGAAGGTCTATGCGGTTTGGTGTTGTTGCTTCCACGTTTTGTAGTGTTTTTCTTGTTGTATTGCTGGATTCCCAATATAAATGATGTTTTATATGGTGTTATTCTCACTGTCGTTCGGTTGTGCTCGATTGGAAGTTATAAATTATTTTATCTCAGGCAATTGTAATTGTGGTGACTTTATGCCATTCATTTATCGATGAGGGGGTAATTCAACCCAGACTTGGTGGATTTTTCATTTATAACGATTTGCAATCATATATGTGGCTGTCGGCGGATTTATTGACAAGCCAACCGGATCGAAACTTTATAAGATTGATGATTTGATTATAGATTGGCTCACATTTGCTGAAACGAGGTTTCTCTTAGATGTTTGGGTTTACATCTTATTATTATTCGTTATCCTCCATACGTCAACTCATTAATATGATGCTGTTGGGCTCCAATGATTACATTATTTTTCCGGATGGTCAGATCTTGATGGATCCCATTTAATCATGTAACTAAGCTTGCTTTGTTGTTTAAAGGCTAGAAATGGGTCTACAAACTGAAGCAATGGGACGAAGAGGAGAAAAGAGATAATTGGGTCCAATGATAGGATTGGTTTTTCTTGAGCGACTTGAGAGAGACTACGGGACAACTTACTGGAAACCAAGGCGGTAAGGTGAGCTAGATAGGTATAGAAGTCTTATTTTTATGAATTGTCAACAAGTTGATTGGATGACTTTGTATGGTTTGAGGGTGAATCTTGAAATTGATGAAGGGATGTTAAAAGGCGGGTAGCCGCCTAGATCGGCGCAGGATGAATGAGCTGCATAGCTTGGAATGTGGGGTTGGAGCCTAACGAAATACTTCAGCCTGTGCAGTGGCCCCATTGCTTTTAAGTGACTGTGATTCGATGCAGATTAAAACTCGCCTTTGGGCTTTTCGTTTTGTCACTGCAGGGAAGGTCAGTGGCGTTTGGTCGGCTTGCTTCCATCGTTCTTGTCAATGTGTTTTTTATTTATTTGTTTGTGGATCCCTAATAATAATGTGTTTTTTATTTGTTTTTTAACTGTGTCCGGTTGTGCTGCATTGGATAGTATGAAATTGATTTATCTCTAGGTCCAATTATTGTGGTGACTTTATGCTCTCTTTACTGATGACAGGGGTAAGATCCAACCAGATCTTGGTGGATTTTTGATTATTAACTTGATCTAGTGGGCTTTGTCGGCGAATTTACTTGACAAAGCCAAGGATGAAAATAATTATAAGCAGATGGATCGTTGTTATACGGTTGGTCACTTTAGCATGAAACGATGGTTCCATGTAGTGTTTGGGTTTACAATTCTATTTTATTCGTTATCTTCCCAATCAGTTAACGTAATTTAAATTGATGTCGTGGGTCCATAGATCGATTTTTTTTCTGGAATGGTCAGATCATGCTGTCCCAATTAATTCATGATAATAAGGTATTCGCCTTTGTTGTTTAAAGGGCTAGAATGGTTACAACTTGCAAGCAAATGGGAATCGAAAGAGTGAAAAGTAAATTGGAGTCCCAATGATAGGAATTGTTTTTCATTGAGACGACTTGAGAAGGACTACGGGAGAACTTATGGAAACACAGGCGTCAAGGTGAGCTAGACTAGGTGACAAAGTTTTATTTTTTCATCAGAAATGTTAACAAGTTGATCTGGTGCATTTGTAAGGTTGAGAGGTGAATCTTGAATCTGATGAGTGATGTTAACCAAAAGCGGAGGTAGCAGCCTAGATCGGCCCAAGGGAAATGAGCTGCATAGCTTGGAATTGTAGGGGTTGGGGATCCCTTATAAACCGAACTCTTCAGCGATCGTCAGTTGGTCCCCAATTTTCTTTTAGTGAATCGTATGAATTTCGTAGGCTTAATTAAAACTTGCCCTTGGTTTTGATTGTTACTGCAGGAGAAGGGTTAGTGGTTGGGTGCTTAGCCCAGTTGTCAATGTGTTTTTCATTTGTATTTGTATTCGTGAATTCCCTAATATATAATGATGTTTTTATTGGTGTTTATTTCAAGTGTCTCGGTTGGCCTCGCAATTGGATGATTTGAACTTGATTTAATTTCAGGCCAATTTAATTGTGGTGACTTAATGCATTCATTACTCAAGACAGGGTAATGATCAACCAAATCTTGGTGGTTTCTGCATTTTTAAATTTGCACTCTTATGTGGCTTTGTCGGCAGGAATTATTGGACAAAGCAAACCGGATGAAATATATTATTACAATGAGGTCGATTTTGATTAATCGGTTGGCTCATTTAGATGAAGATGGTTTCTCGTAGATGTTGGGTTCTGCAATTTTATTATTATTCGTTAATCTTCCACATCACGTTCAAACTCAATTTAAATATGATGCTGTTGGTCACAATCAGAGTTACGTTATTTCCTGGAATGGCTCAGACTTGATGGATTCCACAATTTAAATTATGAAAATAAGCGATTGCTTGTTGTTTAAAGGCTGAAATGGGTTACAACTTGCAGGAAGGGAATCGAAAGGGAGATGAAAGAATAATGGAGTCCCAATTGATAGGAATTGGTTTTTCATTGAGACCACTGCAGAGACTACGGGCGAATGATGGAACAAGGGGCTGAAGTGAGTAGACTAGGTGATCAGAGTCTTTATTTTTCATCAGGAATTGTTACAAGTTGATTGGATGCACTCTTGTTATGGTCTGAAGAGGGATCTGAAATCTGATGAGGTGTGTAACAAAAGGGAGGGCAGCCTAGATGGCCGCCAGGATGATGAGTGCATAGCTTGGATTGGGGTGGGTGCCTAACCAAACTACTTCAGCCGTGTCAAGTGGCCCCAATTTTTGCTTTTAGTGAAATGTATGAATTTCGAAGCTTGATTAACTCCTTGGGCTTTTGTTTTGTACATGAGGGAGGGTTTGCTGGCAGTTTGGTCGTTCTTAGTTCCATGCTTCTTGTTATGTTTTATGATGTTTTTTCATTTTTATTTGTATTCGCTGGAATTCCCCTAATAATAATAATGATGTTTTTTATATTGGTGTTTATCTCTCAACTGTCGTCTCGGTTCGTGCCTCGCAATGGATAGATATGAAACTTGATTTTGATCTCTTCAGGTCCATTGTAATTGGTGGTGACTTATGCATCTCATTTACTCAGAATGACAAGGGGGTAATGATCCGAACCAAGATCCTGGTGGATTTTTCTGCATTTATTAACGATTTGCATCTTTATGTGGGCTTTGTCGGCCAGGAATTACTTGGACAAAGCACACGGATCGAAAAATACTATTATTAGCAATGATTGGATCGATTTCTGATTAATACGGATTGGTTCACATTTAGCTGAACGATGGTTTCTCATGTAGATTGTTTGGGTTTGACAATCTTCTAATTATTATTCGTTAATCCTTCCCCACATCCACGTTCAAACTCAATTTAAATATGATGCTCGTTGGGCTCACAACTAGAGTTACGATTTATTGTTTCCCTTGAATGGCTCAGATCTATGACTGGATCTCCACAATTTAAAATTCATGTAAATTAAGGTATTCGCTTGTGTTGTTTAAATGGGCTAGAAATGGGTCTACAAAACTTGCAAGGCAATCGGGAATCGAAAGAGGAGATGAAAGAGATAATTGGAGTCCCAATTGATAGGAATTTGGTCTTTTCTTTGAGAGAACTTGCAGAAGCAGACTCGGGCGAACGTACTGGAAAACAAGGCGGCTTGCAGGTGAGCTATAGGTGATCAAAGTCTTTTTTTTTCATCAGGAAATTGTTAACCAAAGTTTGATCTGGATGCACTCTTGTATATGGTTTGACTGGTAATCCTTGAAATTGATGAGGTGATGTTAACAAAGGGGAGGTACCAGCCTAGATCGGCCCAGGTATGAATGAGCTGCATAGCTGGAATTGTGGGGTTGGGGGATTCCCTTGAAAACAGAAAACATTCAGCTGTATCTCAAGTTGGTCCATTTTTGCTTTTAAGGTGAACTCGTATGAATTTCGAAGGTTTAGATTAAAACTTCGCTTTGGGTTTTGGATTTTATTCAATGCGAGAAGGGCCCTAGTGGCGGTTAGGTCGTTCTTAGCTTCCCCTCGTTCTTCAATGTGTTTTTTATTGTTATTTGTATTGCATGGAATTCCCCAATAATAATTAATGATTTTTATATGGGTTTATCTCTCAACTGTGTTCGGTTCGTGCCTGCAATTGGATAATTATAAACTTGATTGGAAATTCAGGTCCAATGTAATTGGTGGGAATTAATGCCATCTCCATTTATCAGAATGACAAGGGGGTTAATGATCCGAACTCAAGATCCTTGGGGATTTTTTCTGCTTTATTAACGATTTGCAACTCATATTGTGGGCTTTGTCGGACAGAATTTATTGGACAAGCACAACTGATCGAAAATTATTATTAAGCAATGATTGGATCGATTTTGATTAATTCGATTGGTTACATTTAGCATGAAACGATGGTTTTCTCAAGTAGATTGTTTGGGTTCTGCAATCTTCTAAGTATTATTCTTAAACCTCTTCCCATCCGTTCAACTTATTTTAATGATCTCGTTCGGGCTCAATTAAATGCTTGTTCGTTTTGTTCTGCGGAATGGCTAGACTTGGTCTGGATCTCCACCATTTTAAATCATGATAATTAAGCGTATCGCATTGTGTTGTTTAATCGGGCTAGAAATATGTGTTTTCAAATGGTGTAAGCCAAATGCGGATCGAAAGAGGAGATGAAAAGAGATAAATTGAGTTCCCCAATTGATGTGGAATTTGTCTTTTCATTTGAGACGACTTGCAGAAGCCAACCGGGTCGATTCTCGTAAACATAAGCGATTGCATTGTGGCTAGACTAGTTATCAAAGCAACCTTAATTTTTATCAGGAAATTGTTAACCATTTATCTGGATGACTTCTTCATCATTTGCTGAAAGGCCTGTAATCCTTGAAATCTGAATGTAACCGTTCATGTTAAAAAAGGCGGGGTAGCCAGCTAGATCGGTCAAGGGATGAATGAGCTGCATAGCTTGGAATTGTCAGGGGTTTGGATTGCCTGATAAACTAGAAACTACTTCAGCCTGTCGTTAAGTTGGTCCCCAATTTTTGCTTTTAAGTGAAACTCGTGAATCGATAGGCTTAGATTAAAATTGCCCTTGGGCTTTTGGATTTTGTTCACATGAAGAAGGAGAGGGCTAGGGCGGATGTGGTCGTTGCTGGCTTCCCATGTTCTGTCAATGTGTTTTTTCATTTGTTATTTGTTTCGCGGGAATTTCCCCCTAATAATAATAATGATGTTTTTATATTGGTGTTATCTCTAACTGTCGTCTGGGTTTCTTTCCCTCGCAATTGGATAGATATAAAACTTGTTTTTAAAATTCTCGGGTTTCCATTGTAATTGGTGGTGATTTAATGCCATCTCCATTTACCCGAACCCCCAAGGGGGGTTTAAATGACCCCAACCAAGACCCTTTGGGGGGATTTTTCGCATTTATTAACAAATTTGCAATTTCATATTGGGGCTTTTGTGGGCCCAGGAATTTACTTGGAAAAAGGGCAAAAGGGGATCAAAAATTTACAAATTTTTAAAGCAATGTTGTCTTTTTTGATTAATGGGAAATTTTCCATTTGCATAAAAAGGGGTTTTTCTATGTAGTTGTTTGGGTTAAATGATGATGGGTACTATGTTGGTCCCATTGATAGATTTGACTTATTGAATCCGGCAATGTATGGAATGCACATATCGAAGACAAGTAATGACAACCAAGATCTGGATTTTTGTTAAAGTTTGAATCATATGTTTGCGGCATTACTGAACCCAAGGAATACTATATAAGTGAGATTATAAACGTTACTTAGCATGAAGATGGTTTATTGTTTAAATTTTAATTTTATTCTTAATTTCACTTCAATTTTATAGATGTGGTACTGAGTACATTTTGTTTCTTATGTAATTGTGATCCAATTAAAATATTCTTAAGTATTCCTTGTTCGGCTGAGGTAACTGAGAATGAATGAGAGATAAAAGATAATGAGTCCATAGATTGTTTATTACACTCAAAGGTCGGGGATTATGAAACAAGGCTCAATACACTGTACATCTTATTTACGAATTCAACATTTGGCCCTCATTTTATGGATCCTTAAACTTAGTATTAAAAGCGAGGTACCAGCTAGATGCGAAGGCTTACTGATTGGTGATCTGATAAACCAACTATTCAGCTCGCAGTGGTCCATGCTTAAGTGAAACGATGATTGATATAGTAATGTTGCTTATTGACAGCGAAGCATGGTGCGTGCTAGTTCCTTCTGTCATTTTTTTCTTTATTTGACTGATCCTAATATAAATGATTTTATGTGTATTCAGCGGTGCGCATTGAATAAATGATTAATTTGGTGGTGCTAGCACTTTACCGATAAAGTGTCCCAATCCTGTGGATTTTTGATTTAGATACTCATTGGCTTTTCGATATGAAAAGCACCGTATACTTTTAAGATTGATGTTTTATTTGATTGTTCTTAATGTTTAATGTTTGGTTCAATTTATTATTTTAATCTCCATCATAATCAATTTATGATCTGGCTCACATCATCTATGTTCTTTCATAATGCTAATTTTGTAAACTTAGACGCGTTTTAACTAGATGCTACAAACGAGGCTGATAAGAGGTAGAGATATGATCCATAAGTTCTTCATTTAATTGAGCTCGGACGATATGGAACCAAGCCTGCTAAATAGGATAACTTATTTCTGGTGTAAGTTTGAGACACTCTCGAATGTTTAAGAGGGAACGAACGAATGAGTACCAAAAGGGTCGCTGCCAGGAAGCTGCATTTGGAATTAGGGTGATCTAACAAACTTACTACTCAGTGTCTTTTTGCTTTTATGATGATGATTGATAGTAGAAATGCGGTTGATTGTTCCGCGGAAGGTAGTGGGGTGGTGCTTATCCACTCTCAGTTTTTATTTTTTTGTTGTGATTCTAATAATAAATTTTTTGGGTTTCAGTTCTCGTGCGTGTGTTGCTTTTAATCTCTGCATGTATTGATAATCCATTAAATGAGGGTATATCACCAATCTGGTGTTTTGCTTTAGATTTGACTTATTTGCTTTTGGATTTATAAGCCACGATAAATTATATTAACAAGATCTTGATTCGATTTACATTTATAAATGTTTGTGTGTTGGGTTCTGACAACCAATATCGTATCCTTCAACATTAAAATCAATTAATGATGCTCTGCTAAACATGTTTTGTTTCTGATGCTCAATTATATGATCTCACATTAATATTAATAGATGCCTTGGTTAAAGTAGATGGGTCTAATGGCAGCAATGGATCAAAAAATAAAGATAAAGGTCCCCTTGTGTTGTTTCTGAGACACTTGCAGAGAATCGGAGAGATGAAAAAGTGAGTCAATAGATAGATTTTTTTCTCGAATTGTACATATCGGAGACTTTCGAATGGTTGAAGAGGTGATCCTAAATCAGAAGTATTTACAAGAGTGCACCAATGCGCGATGAATGCTCTATTGAATGTGGTTGGATCTTATAAACCAAAACATAGGCTAGTGCCCCAATTTGCTTATGAATGTATGATTGAGCTTGATAAACCCTTGGCTTCATTTCAATGCGAGAGTATGAGTTGGTGTTACTCCCTGCTTCAATTGTTTTTGTGTATGGTTCTGGTTCCCTATTATTATGTTTTTAATTGTTTTTCTATTGTTCGTTTCCCAATGATAATTATAATTTTTTGAATCTCTCTCAATTGATTGTGTGATTTAATGATCTCTTCAATGGGTTATCCACCAACTTGACGTATAAGATGAACCAATTGTGGGCTTTGCTGCATTATGGCAGCACACGATAAATACTATATAAGCAATGATTGATCGATTTCATTAATACGGATTGTTCACATTTAGCATGAAAGATGGTTTCTCAGTAGATTGTTTGGTTCTACAATCTTCTAATTATTATTCGTTAATCCTTCCCCACATCCACTTCAACTCAATTTAAATATATGCTTGGGTCACAACTAGGTTACGATTTATTTTCTGATGGCCAATTAACGATTAAATTATTCATGTAATTAGATGCTTGTTTGTTAAGGAAAAGGTAAAAGAAGAATGGATCAAGAGAGATGAAGGTAATTGAGCCAATTGAAGAATGTTATAGACGAACTTCAAAAGACACCGGGCAATGTACTGAAACAAGCTCAGGAGAAGTCAGACATTGTTTGATCTGGATCACTTTCTATATGGTTGAAGGTGAATCCTTGAATCTGATGAAGGTGATGTTAACAAAGGCGGAGGTAGCCAGCTAGTCGGCCAAGGATGAATGCCATGCTTGGAATTGTAGGGGGTTGGATGCCTATAACCAAAACTATTCCCTTGTAAGTGCCATTTTTGCTTAGGAAATAAATTGTGCTTGTTAATGCTTGGGATGTTATTTGTTTGCGAGAGTTTCGTTTTGTTGTTTTCATGTTTTGTAATGTGTTTTATTGATTTTTTGTGGATCCTAAATAATAATTTTTTTTTATTGGTCATTAATGTGTGTTTGCCTCCATTATGAATGAAATGTTTAACCAGTGATTTAATTGTGGACTTTAATCATTCCTTTCCGAATGACAGGAAACCAACCAGATCCGATTTTTGCATTATTAACGTTTGATTATGGTTTGTGGCATTACTTGAAAAGAACATAAATATTTTAGCATTTATTTCGATATCGACTTCACTTTACTAATTTTAGATTGTTGGGTCACAATTTAATTATTTCTAATCCTATCTTAACTCAATTTAAAATATGTTGTACACTGGTAGTATTTCTGAATGTCAGATACGGATCAATAAAAAGAAATTAAGCATTGTGTTGTTTTTATGAGAAATGCAAACTGCAACATGGGACAAGAGAAAAAAGGTAATTGGTCCATGATAGAAGGTCTTTTTTTAAGATTCAACAGTACGGAATGTATGGAAAAAAGGGTCAGGACTAGAAGTGATGAAGCTTATTTTCACAATTGACAGTTTGAGGTGCATCTTGATGGTTGAGACGTGATCCTGAAATCTATGAGTAGTTACAAGGAGACCAATCGAAGGATTGATAACTTGGATTTGGTTGGTGTTATACAATTAGGTCTATGCCTTTTTGCTTTATGATAATTTATGTTTATTAAATTCCTTGTTTGATTTTTTAATGGGAAGTCTGGTTGGTCGTTGTTCATGTTTAATTTTTCATTGTATTTGTTCGTAATTCCCTATATATGATAATGGGTTACCAACTCTCTGGTTGTGCTGCAATTATAATTGAAACTTATTGACTTCGCCAATTTAATTGGGGCAAGCATCCATTTACAGAAGAGGGTATATCACAAATCCTTGGTGATTTGATTAAACATTCCTCATATGTGGGTTTGTCCATTCTTGACCACAACCGTCAACTTTATTAGCATGTTGACATTTCATATGTGGTCTAGCATGACTGGTTTCATTAATGTGTTGCATTTCATTTTTTGTTAATCCTCCAATCACTTCAAAATTTAAATAAGCGTGGTAATGAGTCATTGTGGATGGCTTCTTGAGACAATTTAAAATTCGAAACTTACGTATCCTGGTGAAGGGTAGAAGTCAATTCAAGGAATGGGAATCGAAAGAGGAGATGAAAGAGTATAGTCCCCAATTATAGTTGTTTTTTTTGGACAACTGCAGAGAGTCGCAATGATGAACAAGGCGCTGCGTGAGCTAGAAGGTTAGCGTTTTTTTCAGATTTTCAATTTGATCGGATCCTTATAATGTTTAGTGGTTCCTTAATTGTGGGTGATGTAACAGGGATCACCTAGCGTCAGGTATGATCATACTGGTTAGGGTGATCCTATACCAATACTGCCTCTAAGTTGGTCCCATTCTTAAGAAACGTAAATTATAGCTGATTACTCTTTGGCTTCTTTTGTATGCAGGAGAGGGTCTATGTTTCTCTATTCCACTTTTGTCATGGTTTTCATTTTTTTGAGCGGACTAATAATAATATGTTTATATTGTGTTTTTTAACGTTGGTTCTTCGATTGGAGATATGAAAGATTAATTAGGTCCAATTGTAATGTGACTAAGACTCCATTTACTCAAAACAAGGGTAATGACAAAGATCTTGTTTTCTGATTTTAATTTGCAATCATTTGGTTGCGGGAATTACTTGGAAAGCACAACGAGAAATATATAGCATGTGATGTTTGTTAAACGGACTCACTAGTGACAATTCTAGGATGTTTGTTCAATTTAATTATTTCGTATTCCATCCCGTTCACTCAATTTATATGTGTCTTAATGATTAATTATGTTTTAATGTATCATGCTGGTCCAATTTAATTATGAAACTGTATTCGCCTTGTTGTTTAAGGCAGAAATGTCTACATTGAAGCAATTGGGACGGGGAGAAAGATAATGATATTAAGAATTTGGTTTTATGACGCTTCAAGCATAGGCATGTATGAAACGCTTGTCTAACTGTCAATCTTATTTCTCGTTGTAACAAGTTGATTATGTTTCGTGGTTTGGGGCTAATGATAAGGTATGTAAAGGGTAGAGCTACGCGCAAGGGAATGTGAAGGGAGAGGGTTGGTCCTTAAAAGAATCTAGCCGATTCAGTGGTCCATTGGAACAATGAGCTTAGTAAAGCTTTGTTTCGATTGTTCAGGGCTTGGCGTTTGTTTTTTCCACGTCTGTCAAGGTTTTCATGTAGTATCGCTGATCCCCAAAATAATATGATTTTTATTTGGTGTTTATCCTAACTGCTCTCGCTGAATTGAAGTTTAATTGTTTAATCTCGTATGAATTGGTGGTGATTTAACATCCCTTTCTCTAGGGAATCACAAGTTGGTGTTTTCCATTTTTAAGATTTCAATTATTGTGGTTCGCAGATTATTGAAAAGACCATCGTCTTTTAAATGATTGACGATTTTATTAGGATGTTATTAGTGAACGATGTTCTCAGAGATGTGGGTTGACAACTCTAATTTTTTCGATCTTCCAATCCATTCAAACGCTTTAATATTCGTTGGCCAACAGATCGATTTATTTTCGAATGGCAGATTATCTGATCAAATTTAAAACAGAAATTACGTATTGTTGGTTTAAATAAATGTTCAACGTCAAATATGAAAGAGAGAAAGAGTATTGGTCCTTGATGGATTTGTTTTTAAAATTGAAGGTACGGGAAGTAGAAACACAACGTGCAAGGAGCAGATAGGGATAGAAGTTATTTTATCGAATTGTTAAGTTTGTTGGACCCTTCGAAGAGAAGGGGAATCTTGAAACGATGAGTGAGTTACAAAGCGAGGTGCCAGCTATGCCCAAGGAAATGGTCAACAATTTGTTGGATGCCTGAAACGAAACTATTCTGATCGTAAGTTGGTCCCCAATGCTTAGTGAACCTAATTGAAGTAATTACTGCCTTGGTTTGGATTGTTCCATGCAGGGAAGTCTGTGGCGGTTTGGTTGCTTATTCCCATGTTTTGTAGTTTTTCATTGTTATTGTTCGTGTTCCCCAAAAATAGTGTTTTTTTGGTGTTCCCACTTCGTCTGGTTTCCTGATTGGATGATATAAACTTGATTTAATCTTGGTCATTTAATTGTGGTCTTTGCCTCCATTTAGAATGAAAGGGTAATTCCCAAGTCCTTGTGATTTTTCTATTTTATGAATCAAAGTCTTGTGGTGATTTATTAAAGCAACTCAAATCTTTTAGCATATTGGACATCGATATACGATTTTCATAGCATGAGTGTTTCTATTAGATTGTTGCGACATTTCTATTATTTTGTTAATCTTCCCAATCCACTTCACTCAATTTAATGTCTTTGTACACTCAAATTAGATATGTTTCGAATGCTCAATTTACTGGATCTCCACAATTTAAAATTCATGATAAACTTAGCGTATTCGCCTTGTGTTGTTTAAAGGCTAGAAATGGTCTACAAATGAAGGAAGGAATGAAAAAGATAAAGATAATTGAGTCCAATTGTGAATTTGGATTTGAGACGACTTGAAAGCAACACCGGAGACTATGAAACAAAGGCGCTCAGGGAGTAACAGGTGATCAGATCTTTATTTTTATCAATGTAACCTTTGATCGGATGACCTCGTAATGTGAGAGGTGAATCTAAATTATGAAGGTGGTTACAAAACGGAGTACCAGCTGATCGCGCCAAGATGATGAGATACTTGATTTGTTGGTGTTAAAACAACTCTTACCTGCGAAGTTGGTCCATTTGCTTATACTCGTTTTTCATGGTTTATTTGTTTCGATTTTGTTCAATAGAAAGGGTATGGGTTTGTCGTTGCTTGCTTCCCCATGTTTTGAATTGTTTTTCATTGTATTATTGATCCAATAAAATAATGATTTTTATATTGGGTTTTCCCATTCTGCGCTCGCAATGATATTAGAATGATTGAATCTCTCAGTAATTGTAATTTGTGATTAATGCTCTCTTACTCGTGACAAGGTAATATCCCCAACCACGATTATAACATTTAATATATTGGGTTTCGGCGATTTATTGGACAAGACAACCGACAATTATTATTAACTATGATCGTTTTGATTAAGGATTGGTTCACATTGCAGAACTGTTCAGAGATGTTGGGTTTAATTTCAATTATATTTATCTTCATTACAATTAAATAGATCCGGGACAACTATAATATTTTCCCTGAATGGCTCAATCTATGACTGATTCGAATTTAAAATTCATGTAAACTTACGTTTCTTGTTTTTAAACGGGTGCATAATAGTTCAATTCAAGGAAAGGATGAAAGAGAGATGAAATAAGAATTGGATCAGTATGGAATTGTCTTTCATTTGAGCTAACTTGAGAACAACTCGTAAGAATGAGAAATAAGGCAGTAAGTGGCTATTGGGATAGAATTTTATGGACGGAAATTGTTCAACCAAGTTTGATCGATGATCTTTATTTTTGGAAGTTAATTAATATGAAGGTGATTTTTAATGGGAGGTGCCACCTGATCGGTCGCCAAGGATGAATACTGAAAGCTTGGAATTAGTCGGGGTTGGGGATGCCTGTAAACGAAACTTCAGCTGATGTCAAGTTGGTACCCAATTTTGCTTTAGTGAATTCTGATGAATTTAAGCTTTAATAAACTCGCTTTGGGCTTTTATTTGACATGCAGGGAATGGATTTAGTGCGGATTGGGTCGTTCTTGCTTCCCCATTCTTGCAAGTGTTTTTCATGTTTGTTATTTGTATTGCTGAATTCCCTATAATAATAATGAGTTTTTATATTGGTTTTATCTCTAATGTCTCGGTTCGTGCCTCGAATTGGATAGTTATGAACTTTTGATGAATCTCACAGGTCAATTGTAATATGGATTTAACCTGTTCATTACTCTAATGGGTCACATTAAGATTCGAATGACATGAGATATTGGAACCAGGATATTCATTAACAACTGATGAGATTAGGAAACGATCTCAATAAGGACTGGTTTTAGATATGTGGGTCTTTTTATGATTGTTTCACAATCATTCGAACTTTAATTTTGAGGTATCAAAGATTCATGTTTACCAGAATGTATGCTGATGCCATAATATGGTAAATTGAATTTGGTTAGGGTAGAATGTGTAAAACTTGCGATCAGTTCAAATTTTGTTAAGGAACTGATCAATGATTTGATTAATTCTTTGGTGATTGAAGACGGGAGTCTAGGATACGTGCTTGCAGTGCAATGGTTTATTTTATTTTTTTGATTCAAAATTTTATTGTATCTCTCATGGTTCTCGTCCTTGAATGATGATTACAAAAGCGAACCAGAATGGCAGGTGAATATGCATCTTAATTGTAGGGGGTTGGGGTCTGAACAATATCCCGACCAAGTTGTCCATTTTTGCTTTTAAGATGAATAATGTGGTAGATAAATGCTTTGGTTTGATTGTATGAAGAATTGGGGTTGGCGTTTGTTCATGTTGTATTTCATGAATGTTTTCATGAATTTGTTCTAAATTTTTTATATTTTTTATTTCATTTTCATCTATTAATTGTGTTTGTAAATTGATTACTTTATTTTATGGTGCTAAGATTCATTTTCAATAAATTATGTACAAACTGGGTTTTTCGTAGATTGGATCTAATTGTTTGGAATGTTGAAGACGAGGAAAATTATACAATGGAATTGTTTTATTAAACGATTGCTATTGATAGATGTTCTGAAATGTTGGGGTTAATTAATTTTTTTTTCTCAATTTCAACCAATATGGTAGTCTTTATGTTTAGTTCCTGAATTGATATTTTATCAAATTGGATTAGCAATAGTTCGCCTAGTTAAACGCTGATTGGATTAAAGCTTAGGCTATCAGAAAAATAAAGGATAATTGGACCCATTTAAGGAATTTTTTTAGACGATTAAACGACTCGGGCTTATGGACAGGCGGGAGGTGGCTGTGGGTCGAGTCTTTTTTTTCTCAGAATTTTACATTTGTCTGTGATCTTGTCTTTTAAAGTATCTAAATATGAGGTGTAACCAAGGCGGTTGTCCTAGATGAATGATTGAATTTCAGTTAATGTGGGGAGGTTATCTCCTTTAAAGGAACTTATCGACCAGTTTGGATTTTTATTAATACTTGATTATATTTGGTTTAACTCTGTTTCGGATTTGTACGGCGAAAGTTTTAAGGTTTGTTGTTCTGTTCGTTCTAATTATTTATTGTATTGTTGTGATTCCCTTATTATATTGTTTTATATTATAATTTAATGTCTGGTTGTAACTTAATTATTTTATTCGGAATGTATGTTGATGTTTCCATTAATTCTAAATAAGGTATGTGGTTTGTGGATTTCGTTATAATGAATAATGTGCATTTGCAAGAATTTGCAAAACGGATGAAAAAATATAATTGAGCATTAGATTAAGTTGCTTCATTTGATGATCGAGATTTCCTTGAATATTATAAATCGATAGGTGTTAAACTTCCAAATCACTTAGTTTTTTCGGAATTGTTAACTTTGATTATATGCTTTTTGTTTGGATGTAAATTGAAATCGTCGAAAATTTAAAATGTGGACAATAAATTGCTTTGATAAGGCTCATATGGTAAATTGTGGGTTTGTGGACTTATATACTTATTAAATCTTGGACCAATTGATTGTCAATTTTGTTTAGACTGTTGATTACATCAGATAATTTAATTCCGGATGGTTCAGGTTTTTAAGGTGATCTATCTTATTTTTGATAGGAATTGTTACATCTGTTGTCAATGGCTTTATTTGTATTGATTTGAAATTGGAATGGGATAAAAAGGATTGTATCATTGTCCTGTCGGTTGTGCCTTGATTTGGATTGAATGAATGATTGACCGATATTGAATACTGACTCTAATGCTTCGTACGTGGACAATTGATTTTGATCAGAATTTCTGTGGTTTTCATTTTTAAATTGCATTTATGGTTTGTATTGGCGGAATTTATATGAAGTGTGTTTAACTTCAAAAGTCTTAAGTTTTGATTTGTATTGATGATGATTGCATGAATTATGATGGTTTTTTATTGGTGTTTAATTAAAGCTTCGTAGGCCCATTTTATATGAAATGATTGATCGTGGCCAATTAATTGAGTTTTTGCTTCATTTCGAATATGTTCACATGAAAAGTCTTGGGCGTTTTTGCTTTTTAACGTTCAATATATGTCTTTTTTTTCAGGATTATTTGGAGCTGATCGAATATATTATAAAGATGTTTTATTGTTTAATTGTGGTCTTCATTTGTTGAAAATGTTACTTAATTTACAATGTGGTGTTGTTATTCATATTATTTTCCTACAGGTAATTCATCATAGATCTGTGGTCTCTATATTAAGATTTTTGTTTCTGAAGGCTGATACGCGGATAACAATTGGCAAAAAGGTAATACTTATTAGTCATGGTGAATTGGTCACTAATTGAAGAATCGATCGAGAGGAGTTTATGATAAATGTGTCGAATTGATAGTTTTATTTTGTTTCCTACTTCAATATATGGGTCTATGGGATTGCGTTAGTTCAATGGTTCAAATTTTTTCATTGAAATTTCAAAATTTAACGATGCACCTTGTTTTAAGGTAGTAATTGATTGTGTGAAGTGATAACAAAGGGATTGAAGCCATGGGCCCCCAATGATGATTGTATTTCATGAATGGATTGGGAGACTAACCTGAACTTGTGTTTCAATGGCGCATTAGCTTAGTACGTTTGATTTCTATTATAAGACTTTGCATTAGTTTTGTATGTCGGATGTTTTAAGTTGGTTTGGAAATTGTATCATTTAATAATGGTTTCTTGATTTGTCATGGAATTCATATTAATCTTATTTTTATTGGTGTATCTTATCGACTCTTCACTAATAATTGGCAATTTGATTTAAGTCATTGAATTTTGATTTAATAGTGATTAAAATTCTTGGGTTTTAATTTGAACGACTGGGTTTTCGCTTATTAAGATTGCTTATGCATTTTGATGGATTTATTGAATTAACGATGGAAATCCTATATTAAGAATGATGGTTTTTTTAATTAGGATTGTTCAATTTCTGAGTGTTCTCTGAATTTGTTTAAACTTGTATTGTATCTAATCTTCTGGTGTTAATCATTATATCGATGATGGAATTCGATTATTTCCTGGATAAGCTTCTTTGGTCGGTATTGAAATGTTAATAAATGATTCTGGTTTTTAAGGCAAAAAGGGTAATATCAATTGAATGATCGATGATGAAAATAATGGTTCAATTATAGGAATGATTTTTTTAGGGGGATGGTGAAACTGGTATATTATGAACTCCCAAGGTGTCAAGTATTTAGATGTTTTCTCAAGGAATGTTTAAGTTTGATGATGGTATGTTTAAAAGGGATAACCTAATTCGTGTGTTAAAGGCTTGAATCAGGGTTAGCGCAAGGAAATGGATCGTAGGATATGGGTGGAATGTGACCGAATATGTTTGTCTTTCATTTTGATTTTAAAGTGACCGGCTATTTGAAATAAGGGCTTCAGTTGGCTTTCGGTTGTCTTTTTTTTCAGAGATTGTTTTGTTTGCTATCTAGTCTTTCTTTTTTTAATATGTTCTTTGATCGTGGTTCTTTACAAAAGTGTTGTTCTAATTGGAGTTATCTGAATGCGTGTTGAATGTAATGGGTTGTATGAATTGATTCATTTATCAATAAGTGGTGAATGATCCCAAATTTTTGAATGACGAATTAACTATTCAAGATCTTTGGGTTTTGATTTGTTCACAATGGCTGGAGGAATTATTGGAAAGACTCCGATCGAAATTATATTTTCATGTGATTTTTGTGATTCCTATAATAAAGATGTTTTTTTATTGTTTGTCTCAATTTCTAGTTTTTCGTAATTTGCAATCAGTTAAGTAATTTATAATGTTTGGTCAAATAGATTCGATTTAGTTCCTGAAGGGTCAATTGATGGACCTTTTGATTTTTATTTAACGATTCTTTTTTGTAGGGCTGATGAATGTCTACAAATTGCAGGAATTGGGATTAAGGATTAAAAGGATAAATTTAATTATAAATTGGGCTTTTATGAACGAATTAGAAGATGATAGGTACAACTATGGATATTGTGTCTTCAGTGCACGTAAGATAAATTATTCATGGAAATTAACAAGTTATTGATCATCTGAATGGTTAAGATCTTTGATTTTAAATTTAAATTTACAAAGTCTGGTAGATTTAAAGGCGGCTAAGTGGTAGTTTCTGAATGGGTGGGAAGACGGATAAGCAAAATGATCCGAATTGATGAAGTTGGTCCCCAATTTGAACGAAACTTCATGAATTTCGTAGGCTAATTATTAAACCCATGGTTCAGAATGTTGATAGGATAGAAGGCTTTGTTTTTGGATTTTCAGTCAAGTTTTGCGGTTTTTTCATTGGTTATTGGATTCTTTGAATTTATAGTATGATTAAGGGGTACACCTAATTCTCAGGGTGTGCTGGTGTTGAACGTGGTTTGGGGTGCCTGGAATTAAAACTGACTTTATTCTAGGCCCATTATTTGTTGGTAATGATCATCAGATCTAAGGTTATTAAACTTTCCTTTGGTTTTCGATTGTTTGGCTTTGAAGCATTCTTGGAGAGTTCGTTTGCAAGTTATTAGCAATTGTTTTTTATTTTTTAGATGTTGATCTTTATATATGGTTTCTTATTGTTTGTTTTATTTATTGTTAGTCTCCATTCTTTAATAATTTAATTATAGTCATGTAATTAAGTGTTTGTGCTCCATTAAATAGAAGTTTTATGCAGATTGGTGTCCCATTTTAGTATTATTAGATTACTTATTTGGATTAAGGTTTACTACTGAAAGTAACGGGTAATAAATATGGATTAAAAATATGGATGATATCTGATAAATGGCTTAATTGAGTAATGAGATGTTCCAATGAGTAATGGGTTTTTAATGTCAATTAGCAAATCTGACACTTTATTAAACAAGTTGTTACTAGTTGGTATCAATCTTGCATTTATTTCCGGGAATGCAATTATACTTGTTCAAATTATTCAATGGTTCTAAGTATCTTGAATTTAGGGTAGAAATGAGAAAAGGTGTGCAAGCAAGTGGCGAAGGATAATAGAATAGGATAATTTTAGCGTTGAGGAATTTGTTATAATGTTCAGTTACTCGTTGGCAATTTATTTGGTGAAAGTAGATTCGTAGGTGCTTATAGGTTGCCATGGTCTTTATGATTTTTCGAATTGTTCAGAAAAGTGGGATCTAGTACTTTGTTTTGGTTGACCGGGTGTGAATGTTTTATTGATGTGATGTTAAGAATCCAATTTGCTTATGTAATTGGTGTTCTTCAAGGCTATGTTCAGCTGCAAGGATAGATATGAACTTGACTGTGATTGCATTTATTGTTGTCAATTGTTCCTGTTTTGGATTTAATGATCAACCAATGTTGTGGATTTATTACATTTTACTTTGAATTTGATTGTTCTTTGCGGAGATTTATGGATATCGACTTGCAATCTATTTAAATGATTGATCTTTTTGTATTCGGTATTGGATTCCTTTAATATAATGGTTTTTATAATTGTTAGGTTTGCTCTTTTGATTCGTAATTTCATATCATTAAATTCATTTAATTATGTATTGGCTGATTTATCAGCTAATTTCTAAATTAGTAATGTGGACAAATTAAAGATTTATTAATAATTCCCTTTGTTTGACTGTTGAATGGCTTAATTGCCAAGCAAACGGAACGAATCAAAGTAAAGATGATAGCGATTAGATTTGTTTTATTTGTTCGAACTAGAAGATGCTCTGGAATTTATGGAAAACAACTTGGCAAGTAGAATTTTATCAAAAGGCAGTTCACAGAATTAAATGACATGATGGTCACCTTGATTGGTTTGATCCCTGAATCTGAATTATGAGATTCCAAAATGTTGATATCACTTAGCGTCCAGGTAGTGATTGAAGTTAATTGACATAGATTGGTTGGTCTCAAACAGGAAAATGCGTCGCGAGTTGGTCCCATTTTTGCTTTTAATAATGTAATTTGTATTTGAATCCTGGATTTGCGTGTTCACATGCGGAAGTAGTAGCGGTTTGGCTGCGTTGGCTTCATGTACTGTTGATTTTATTTTTCTTTGTATTGTGGTCCAATTAATTGATGTTTGTATATGGTGTTAGATCAACGGTCTCGGTTGTGTCGCAATGTAACATTATGAACTATTTTGATCTTCGCCCCAATTGGTAATGATGATTATGTCATCATTTATGCCAAAGAAATCTGATACTGATCCTGGGTTGTTCGCAATTTTTGCTTTTGAATAACTTTGATTTATGCTTGGTAATATTACTTGGCTTTTCAATCTGTCGAAATATGATTAGAGCAAGATGGGTGATTTCGTTTACGTTGCATCATTTGATAATAGTTTTTCATTGTTATTTATTTGGTTCCAATATTAATATATTGATCTTCCAATCGGTTTAACTCAATTTAAATGATCTGCTCGCAATCGATATTTAATTATTTTTCTGATGGCTCCATTTAATGGATCTTTAATTGCAATTCTTTAAAAGAAGGAAATGATTGTACAAGGCTATGAATTTTTCAAAAGTTAAGAATTGAATCGTAATGGATGGAAGAAAATTGGATCCAAATTGAAAATGGATTCATTTATACAATGCAACATGAGGATCGGATCAATATGATACATAGCGGATTCAAGTGGTGACTAGGTAAGAAGCTTTGTTTTTTCATGGCAATTTTCATCAAGTTTATCTGATGATCTTGATAGGTTTGAATGAGGTAATCTTCGATGTAATGTTCAATGTGGTGTGAAGGTATCTGCCAGGTGAATGAATTTCTTTGGAATTGTAGGGTTGGTTGCTTTAAAGGCGAAATCTTCATCTGTTGTTCATTGTCCGAATTTTGATGTAGTGAAAAATAATGATTTCCCAATTATATAATTTGCTTTTTTTGGGATTTTATGCAGATAGGTTAGCTGTGGTATCTGCGTTCTGCAGTTGTCACTGTGTTTTATTTTATTTTATTATGGATTTTATATCAATTGTGTTTATCAATTTTATGTTAAGTCGGTATCTGAATTGATGATTATGAACTGATTTTAATAAAGGCGAGTACAGTGTGCTTAATGATGAATTTATTGATAGTGGGTTGATCGGAACCTTTATTCGGATTTTTTCTCTTAAACGATGAATTGTATCGATTTGTCTTAGAATCTGAATTATTGATAGCTAGTTAAAATCATTATTAATGTTGGTATTTGGATGATAGGATTAGTTGCATTGCTGAAAGTGGTTCTCTAATTTTTGGCTAAATTGTTTTTTTTTAATCGTCATCCGAATTCAAGTCAATTTAAATATGATTTTTTTGGGTAATTAATTGATTTTGTTTCTGGAGCGAATGTAATAGAACCTAATTTGAAATTCTAAAGTACAATGATTGTGATTTAAGGCTCATTTGTTCAAAAGGTTTGAAATCGGTAATCCTAAGGGGGATTGTAAGAGTTATTAGATTCCAATTTAGGATTTGGTTTGATTTGATCTGGACTAAGCAACGGAAGATTATGAAAATATGAGGTTGCTTAATAGGTATCAATTTTAGTTAAGGATTTAGTAATTTTGGTTTGATCTTCTTGTTATATTCTTAAGTTCCCACTCGATTCGATGTCAAGTTAATAACCATGCTGGTTGGTTCACAATCGGTTCCTTATTGATTCTGGATGCTGATTTAGGGGTTGGAATTAAATGTGATACTTAACTACTTCGCCTGTGTTGTAATGTCCAATTTTTGTTTTTAAGTGAATCAATGGTATTAAGTTAGATTAAAATTATTGGGTTTTCTGATTTTGTAATTGAGTTAGTTTAGTGGGATTGAGTTGCTTGTACCGGTGACTTAATGATTATTCATTTTATGATTAGAATTCTATATATATAGTTTTATATTGTGTTTATCGAATTTTCGCCATTTCTGGAATTTCTATTATGATTGATTTGAATCTCTGAATTTGTAATGTTGTACAACGATACCATTAATGGTCCCAAGGGGTGATTTACAACCAATCTTGGAATTTTTTGGCATTTTACTTTAAACCAAATGACTTCGTGGACTGATTGTTGGAATTTGTTTAGGAGAAATAATATTAGCAATGTGATTAAATACCCTTGGATTTTTGATTGTACTGGTTATGATGTTGGTTCGGATTCTGTATCCATTCTTCAATGTTTTATTAATTAATGAGTCTGTACAATTAAATTTTATTTATTGTCTTGGTGCTCAATTTGATGGTCCATTAATTGATGATTAAACTATGATTCCTGATGTCGCCAGGGTGAATGGTGAATTGAAATTCATTTGATAAAAAGGGTGAAGATTAACTGAAGTCGCAATTGTTGAATTTGGTTAGTTTGATGCTTATTGGCTTGTGGCTGCATTTACTGAAAAGGACTCATTTGATTAGGATCATGTTCTTTTTTTTTATCGATTTGTTCACCATTTGATTGATTGTATGTTTGAAACGGTTTATCCTTTAATTATGTTATTAATTTATCAATAATGGTATCGCTTAGATCCACCAAGGTTAATGTTTATGTTGAATTGCAGGGTTGGGATGCTTGGTAACAAATTATTCAATCTAAGTTGGTCCTTTTTGTTTTAATGAATGTATAATTCGATGGTTAATTAAATGCCCTTGCTTTTAGGATTTTGTTCCATTGAGGGAAGGTGTGTTGTTTGGTCTTGCTTGGCTCCATCGTTATTGAAATGTTTTTTCATTCTTCTTGTAGCTGAATTCCTATATAATATGATTTTTAAATTGGTTTTATCTTAATGTCGTTAGTGCCCTTCGCAATTTATAGTATGAAATGTTTTAATCTAGTAATTTTAATGTGGGATTAAGCCATCTAAATTCCCCAATGAAGAGAATGTCGGATCAGACTGGGATTTTATCATAATTACGTTTGCATCAATGTGCTTTATGGCGGAATTATTGAACAACGAATAACGGGATCAAATAATTATTAGGCAATGTTGATCGATTTTGATTACGTTGGTCATTTGATGAAGATGGTTTCTATTAGTGTTTGTTCAAATCTGTTAGTATTATGTTGTTCCCCAGTTCAAATAATTTATGTTGCTCGTTGTCCAACTGTTCGTTATGTTCCCTGATGGCTTTAGATTATTGAATCTAAATTTAAAATTTGTTAATTAATCGTATTGCCTTTGTTTTAAAGGGTAGAATGGTCTCCCAATCTGGTTTTGATTTTGAAAGGAGTAAAAGTATATTGGTCAATTGTGGATTTTTTTTATGAGACCGAATTGCAATGAACTACTGACATTATGGAATCATTGTTATCAGGTGGTAGCTTGCAATCGATGTTTTATTTTTTCATAAATTTAACAATTTGATTGTAATCTTCTATATGTCTTAACGGGATCTTGAATCTAGTTGGGAGTACACAAAACGGATATTATAGCTGATGGCCGCAATGGATGAATGGATTATATTGATTTGATATAAGGGATGCCTTGATAAACAGGTATTACTGTCTAATTGGTCCATTTGCTTTTAGTGAACTCGTATAATTGATTGGTTAGATTAAAACTTCCCTTGGTTTTCGTTTGTTCATGACGGGAATGTCCAGTGCGTTGTGTTCTGAATTCACGTTTGTCAATGGTTTTTCTTGTATGATTATCTTGGAAATTTATAAAAAATGTGTTTTTTAATTGGAGTTATCTGTAAGGTTCTGGATTGTCTCAATTGGATAGATTAATTGATAAACTAGGTCCAATGTAGTGGTGACAAGGACTAATTACTCAAGTGAAGGGGGGGGTTGGATCCAAGAAGATCTTGGATTTCTCAATTTTTAACGAATTTTGAACTGAAGTGACTTTCGGCGGATACTTACAAAGCCAGGATCAATTAATGATAGAAGGGTTGGGTCGTTTTGTTAATAGCGATTGCTCATTTAGCTGACGTGTTTTCATGTGTTTGTTGTTCTGAAATCTTAATTTATTTTTAACTTCCCCAATCTTTATCGTCAATTAATAGTCTGGGGTGTTGGGTCCACTTATGTACATTTTTTTTCTGGATGTTGTTTGTGGTCTCAAATTAAATTCTTAAATTAGGGGTATTCCCTTTTTTTTAGGTTTGTTCCAATCTGAAGGCAAATTGATTTGATGATAAGGATTTAATTGCCCCAATTGATGAATTTGTTATTATCATTGAGGCGATTTGTAACGATTGGGAACTTATGGAATTAGGCGGTTGCATTGGTGAGTAGACTAGTGTAAATATTATTTTTCACGAAATTGTTACAAGATTTATATGATGCACTTGCTATGGTTAGATGAGTTCCTTGATGTTGAGTTTTAACATTGCGGACTCCCACATAGATCGAGCAATGTGATGGTTTCAAGCTTAGAAATGGGATTAGATGCCTGAAACCGAACTATCGAATGAATTATCCGATTTTCATTTAATGAATTGGTATTTTTGAAGATGTTAAAATCCCCTTTGGGTTCAATGTTAAATGGAGGAGAAGGGTCAGGGGCTGGTTCAGTTCCATTTTTTCAAATTGTTCACAATTTGTTATTATCTGGAATTCCCTAATATGATGTTTTTATAGGGTTTTTTAACGGGATTCGTATCGGATTGGATGATTGAAATTATTTGAATTTCAGGCCATTGAATTGATGGGACTTTAAGCAGCTCTAGCAGACAAGGGGCAATTGCTCAAGTCTGTGAATTGTTTGATTCTTATAGCCAATATACTTGCTTTGGCGATTTTCTTGGAAAAGCACATCGGAATATCTTTTTACAATTGTCGTTTTGTTAGTCGGATTGGTTACATAGTGAACGGGTTCCTGTAGTTGTTGGTTTTACATTTTATTTTGTATCTTCGACTCCCTTCACTCAATTTAATATGATGTTTTTTGTTCAAAATTAAATTGTTTTTGTTTCCTGCATGGTAGTCAATGGATGCAATTTTAATTCCCAATGATAATTGGGTTTTGCCTTTTATTTTAAGGCAAATATTTGGGTTTTTACTTGAAGATTGAACAAACGGAGTGAAAAAGATTAATTGATCCAATTGAAGTGATTTTTATGGACTAATTGCGAACGATACGGGAGGTATATATAAAGGGTCGTGAGTGTGGTATAGATTTTATTTTTTTCTAAATTGTCAACAGTTCAACTGATCACATTCTATTGGTCTAAATGATCTGAAATTGATAATGAGTTAACCAATTGTGGCAGTGTCGCCAGTTTGAAGATGCATTACTTTAATATGTGGGTTGGGATGCCTTAAAGGGAAACGACTAGACGTTGAAGTGCAATTTTGATGAAGGGAAATTATGGATCTCATATTAGAATTTGAACTTCCTTTGGACCTTTGGAATAGATCACATGCGGAAGGACTAGAAAAGGCGGTTGAAGTGTATTGTCTCAGTTTGTCAAGTGTTTTTCATTTGTTATGGATTTGGAAATTCCTTAAATATGATGTTTAAAGGTGATTTTAAGGTGATCGTCGTGCCTGAATGGAAGTTGAACTGATTGTGAATCTGATGTCTATATGAATTGTAGGTGACTTTAATGCTTCGTTTAAACAAAAAGTGGTTTGATCAAACTGCCCTTGGTGGATTTTATGATTTATTGCATTTGATTTGTATATTGGCTTTGGGCTTGATTTGCTTGTTTGCCAACTGTCAATTTATTTAATGTTGGTGATTCTATTCCCCGATTTTATATTTTTTCATTAAAGTGTTTTTTCGTTTCCCCATTAGATTTTTGGTTTATCATTCTTAATTTAATTGTCTTCCCATCTCAACTCAAATTAAAGTGATGATCGTCAGACCTATTGATTTTTGTTTACTTAATGGTCAATCTATATGGTGCACATTAAATTCATGATAAACTTAGGATTCTATTTATTTAAGTAAATGTCGATATTTCAGGCAATTTGGGATGAAAGTATGAAGTATTGGAGTCCCAATTGATGAATTTGTATTTTATTTAGCCGAATTCATAATCGATGAATTACTGGAAACAATGGTCTGAATTGATAGATAGATCGAATTTTATTTTTTTCTCGAAATGTAATCAATAAGTATTATTGGAGCACTCCTTGGTTTGTAGGAAAGCGACAAGGAGAAATAATAAAATAATATGAGTTGTGTTAACAAAGGCGAGTGCACTTAGACGCGAAGAGAATGGGCATAGTGGAATAGTAGGGGTTGGGGTGCATAACAGAAATGTTTACTTTCGTAAGTTGGTCCCAATTTTGTTTTAAGGAAATCGTGATTCGATAGGTTGATAAAATTCCCCTTGGCTTGGATTTGTTCAAGCAGGAAGGTTAGTGGGTTTGGTCTTGTTACCAATCTTTGATGGTTGTTTCCATTTGTTTTGTACTGGAATTCCCTAAGGATAATGATTTTATTTGGGTTATTTCATTGTTCAGGAATCTATTGCGGTGGATTTGTCTTATTTTATTCTAGGTGAATTGTATGTTTGTGTTTTAATTCCTCTCTTTAATTTTTTTTTTAGGGGGGGGTTATTCATCAGTCTTGGTGATTTTTATGTTTTTAATTTGATTCAAATGTGCTTTGTCGGCTGGAATTACTGGAAATCATAAATGAATGTATTTAAGCAATGATTGGTCGATTTCTTCATTAATACGATTTAATTGGCTTTGAAACGCCGGTTTTTGAATTGATCTAATTTACTAATTATTGTTGATCCTTCCAATCAGTTAAACGATTTAAATTTTTGTGTTGGTCAAAATTCAATTATTATTTCTAATGGCCACTTAGGTCACATTTTAAAATATGATTAACTTAATGAATTGCTTTTTTTTTAAACGTATAGAATCAGTTAAAATTGAAGCATATCGGGATCTTGTAGTATGAAAGAATAATTGACCCCAATTGAAGGAAATTTGTTTTTTTTGACCGAACTTGAGATAGAATGGGACCAATTGTAAAATCAAGGCGTTATGAAGGGAGTAACAGGTGACGAAGATTTTTTTTATCAGGAAATTGTTAACAGTTTGATGGATGCTTTGTAAGGATGAAAAGGTGAATCTGATTGATAAGGATGTTAACCCAAAGGCGAGGTAGCCAGCTAGTGCGCCAAGGGAGATGAGCTGATGAAGTGATGTGGGTTGGGGTACTTATGAACTAGAAATCTTACTGTCGCAAGTGTCCCAATTTGTTTATAAATCTATATTTCGATAGGCTTGATAAAATTCGCCCTTTGGGCTTTTGGATTTGTTCACATGGGAGAAGGTCTAGTGGGGTTTGTTGTTGTTCCCATCGTCTTGTCAATGTTTTTTCATTTGTATTTTATTGTGGAATTCCCCTAATAATATAAGATGTTTTTATATTGGTGTTTATCTCTAACTGTGTCTCGTTCTGCCTCAATTGGATGATTATGAACTTGATTTGAATCTCTAGTCCAATTGTATTGTGTATTTATCTCTATTTCTAATGAAGGGAATGTCCCAAGATTGGTGAATTTTTTATCTTATCAAGATTTGGACTTATATATCCTTCGCAGTTTTTTAAAAAAAAAGGGGGGTTTTTTTTTTTTAAAAAATCGGAAAAACCAAGGAGGGGGAAAAAAAGGGGGAAAAAAAAAAATTTTTTTTTTTTTTTAAAAAAAAAAAAAGGGGGGGGAAAAAAAAAAAAAAAAAGGGGAAAAACCCTTTTTTTTTTGGGGGGTTTAAAAAAAACCGGAAAACCCCCGGGGGGGGGAAAATTTAAGGGTTTTTTTTGGGGGTTTTTAAAAAAATTGGGGGAAACCCGGAAAACGGGGAAAATTTTTTTTTTAAAGGGCCCCCCCCAAAAAATTTTTTTCCAAAATTTTTTGGGGCCCCCTTTTTTTTTAAAACCCCCCCCCGGGGAAACCCCCCAAATTTTAAAAAAATTTTTTTTTTTTTTGGGGAAAAAAAATTTTTAAAATTTTTTTTTTTTACCCCTTTTTTTTTTGGGTTTTTGGGATTAAAAAATTTTTTAAAAAAAAAATTTTTTTTAAAATTTGGGGTTAAATTTTTTTTTTTTCCCCCTTTTGGGGGAAAACCCCCCCCCTTTTTTGGGGAAAAAAAAAATTTTTTTTAAAAAAAAGGGGTTTTTTTTTTTGGGAAACCAAAAAAAAAACCTTTTTTAAAAAAAATTTTAAATTTTTTAAAAAAAGGTTTTTTTTAAAATTTTTTTCCGGGGAAGGGGGGTTAAAAAAAATTAAAATTTAAAAAAAAACCCGGGGAAAAAAATTTTTTAAAAAAACCCAAATTTCCGTATTAAACAGAAATTGATCCCAAAACCCTTGCCTTTTTAAAAATAGTATTTTTTTTCCGGTTTTTGCTTTGGGCCAAATAAATTGCAGGCCCACAAAGCCCAAAATTTTATGAGTTGCAAATCGTTTAAAAATGCAGAAAAAACCACCAAGGATTTTTGGGGTTTGGATCAAATTACCCCCTTGTCATTCTTTTTTTAGTAAATGGAGGGTGGCATTAAAGTCACCACCCAAATTAAAAAATTTGGGCCTGAGAGATTTAAAAAAACAAGTTTCTTTAAAATTTTCCAATTTGAGGCAGAACCGAGGCGACAGTTGAGAGATAAACACCAATATAAAAAAAAATCATTATTATTATTTGGGGAAATTCCCGCGAATACAAAAAAAAATGAAAAAACACCCTTGGACAAGAACGATGGGGGAAAATAAACAACGACCAAAACCGCCATAGAAACCCTTTTCCTGCCATGTGAAAAAAATCCAAAAAACCCCAAAAAAGGGGAAGTTTTAATTAAGCGTATCCAAAAATTTATACGAGTTTCACTTAAAAACAAAAAAAATTGGGGGAAAAAAAACCCTTTACGATCAGGCTGAAAAAAGTTTTGGTTTATCAAGGGCATCCCAAACCCCCCAACCCAATTAGCTCATTTTATCCTTGGCGGCCAAACTAGGTGGCTACCTCGTTTTTTGGGTTAAAAATTTAAACCCTTTATCGATTTAAGGGGTTCACCTCTTTAAAAAAAATATACGAAGAGTGCATCCAGATCAAACTGGGTTGAACAAATTTTCCCGATGAAAAAAAAAAAGGCTTTTGATCCAAACCCAGTCTAGCTCACCTTTCAGGCCTTGTGTTTCCAGTAAGTTCGTCCCGGGAAATTGCTTTGCAAATTCGGTCTCAATAAAAAGAACCCCTTTGAATTCGGTCTCAATGAAAAGACCAAATTTATCATTGGGGGCTCCAAATTTTTCTTTTCATCTCCTCTTTCGATTCCCCATTTTTTTGCAAGTTTTTAGACCCCTTTTAGCCCTTTTAAACAACAAGGCGAATACGCTTAAGTTTATCATGTTTTAAATTGTGGAGATCCGTCTAGATTGAGATTCCAGGGGGAAAAATAAATCGGACTCTAGTTGTAGCCCCAAAAGAGCTCATATTTAAATTTTGGTTTTTAACGTGGATGTGGGGAAGGGTTAACGAAAAATAATTAGAAAATTGTAGAACCCAAAAATCTACTAAAACCATCGTTTCAGCTAAAAGTGAAACATCGTATTAATAGAAACGATCAATCATTGTTAATAATTATTTTATCCGGTTGTGCTTTGTCCAAATAATTCCGGGCAAAAGCCCCATATATGAGTTGCAAATCTTAATAAATCAGAAAAAAACCACAAGGATCTTGGGTTCGGATCATTACCCCCCTTTTCATTTTAGTAAATGGAGATGGATTTAAAACACCCCCATTACAAATTGGACCTGGAGTTCAAAAAAAAGTTTTTAATCTTCCAAAATTTCGGCACGAACCGAGAGACTTTTTAGAGATAAACACCAATATAAAAAAATCATTTTATTTTGGGGGAATTCCCGGAATACAAATAACAAGAAAAAAAAAATTTACAAAAACCAAGCAACGACAACCCCCACTAGCCCCTTCCCTGCCATGTGAACAAAATCAAAAACCCCAAAAGGGGCGAAGTTTTAATCTAAGCTATCAAAATTCTACGAGTTTCACTTAAAAGCAAAAATTGGGGGCCAATTGACGATCAGGGGGTGAAGTAGTTTCTGGTTTATCAAAGGGCACCCCAAAACCCCCACAATTAAGTATGGTCTTCATCCCTTTGGGGGGGCCGATTAGGGTGGTACCCCCGCCTTTTGGGTTAAAATACCTTCATCGATTTTTAAAAGGGTTTACCTCTTCAAACCATATACGAAAAGGCTCCCGATCAAACTTGGGTTAAAATTCCCGATGAAAAAAAAAGACCGATCACCTGCTAGCTCACCCTGCAGCGCCTTGTTTTTCCCTACAGTTTCCGGTAGTTGCTTCGCAAGTTCGTTAAAATGAAAGACCAAATTCCTTAAATTGGGGACTCAATTTTATTCTTTTCATCTCCTCTTTCGTTTTCCCCATTTCCTTGCAAGTTTTTTGACCTTTTTCTAGCCCGTTTAAAAAACAAAAGGCGAATAGCTTAAGTTTATCATAAATTTTAATTGGGGAGACCCAGTCTGATCTGAGCCATTCCGGGAAAAATAATCTTCCCTTTATTTTTGGGGGCCCCAAACGAGCATTTTTTTAAAATTGAGTTTGAACGTGGATGGGGGGAAGGTTTAAAGTAATAATTAGAATTGTCAGAACCCAAACAATTTAAGAGAAACCATTTTAGCTAAATGTGAAGAAACCCGTTTTAAATAGAAATCGATCAATCATTGCTTAATAATAGTATTTTGACCCGGTTGTGCTTTGTCCAAGAAAATTTCCGGCCCGAAAAGCCACTTTTAAATGATTGCAAATTTTAAAAAAAGAGAAAAATCCACAAGGGTTTGGGGGTTGGTCATTCCCCCCTTTGTCTTTGATAAATGGAGATGGCTTAAAAGTCCCCACCAATTACAATTGGACTGGAAATTCAAAAAATTTTCAAATTATCCAATGCGAGGCACGAACCGAGACGCATTTGGGGATAAACCAATATAAAAAACATCATTATTATTATTGGGGATTCCGGAAAACAAATAACAAATGAAAAAACACATTGCAAAAACGATGGGGAAGCAAAACAACGACCCAAAACCCCCATAGACCCTTTCTCCCGCCAGTGAACAAAATCCAAAACCCAAAGGGCGAAGTTTTTTAAATTAGCCACAAATTCATAGAGTTTCCCTTAAAGCAAAAATTTGGGGGCCAACTGACGACAGGGTGAAGTAGTTTTTTTTATCAAAAGGGGACCCCCAACCCTACAATTCCAAGTATGAGCTCATTTTCCCTTGGGGGCCGATCTAGGTGGCTCCCCCGCCTTTTTGGTTTAAAATCCCTTATCAGTTTCAAGGATTACCTCTTCAAACCCAAAACGAAGAGTGCACCGATCAAACTTGGTTGAACAATTTCCCGATGAAAAAAAAAAAGACTTGATCACCTTTGTCTAGCTCACCTTGCAGGCCTTGTTTTCCCGTACATTGTCCCCGGGGAGTTGCTTCTGCAAGTTCGGGCTCAAATGAAAAGACCAATTCCTATCAAATTGGGGGCTCCCTTTATTCTTTTTATCTTTTTGATTCCCCTTTTTTCCCTTGCAAGTTTGTAGACCCATTTCAAGCCCGTTTAAACAAACACAAGGCTCGCTTAATTTATCATAAATTTTTAAAATTGTGGAGATCCACAAGATCTGAGCCTTTCAGGGAAAAATAAATCGTAATTCTGGTTGTGACCCAACGAGCTTTATATTTAAATTGAGTTTAAAGTGGATGGGGGAAAGGGTTTAAACGAATATAATTAGAAGATTGTCAGAACCCAAAAACTACATGAGAACCCCACGTTTCATGCTAAAGTAAAACAACCCGTATTAATCGAAATCGATAAAATATTGTTAATAATGTTTTTTACCCGGTTGGGCTTTGCCCAAGAAAAATTCCGGCGACAAAGCCCCAAAATGAGTTGCAAACGTTAAAAAATGCAGAAAAATTTCCCCCAAGGTCTTTGGGGTTGGATCATACCCCTTTTCATTTGAGTAAATGAGATGGCTTAAAGTCCCCACCAATACAATTGGCCCTGAGAGATTCAAAATCAATTTTCAAATCTATCCAATTGCGAGGCCGAACCGAACCATTGGAGAAAAAACCCCAAATATAAAAACATCTTTATTTTTTTTGGGGGAATTCCCAGGGAATACAAATAAAAATGAAAAAACACTTTGCAAGAACGGGGGGAAGCTAAGAAACACCAAACCGCCCCTAGACCCTTTCTCCCATGTGAAAACCATTAAAACCCAAAGGGCGAAGTTTTAATCAAACCCTATAAAAAATTCATAGATTTCCCTTTAAAAGAAAAAATTTGGGGGACCAATTTGCGATCAGCGAAGTATTTTTGGGGTTTATCAGGGCACCCCCAACCCCCCAATTCAAGTATGCAGTCATTCACCCCCGGGCCGTTAGGTTGGCTACCTCCCCCTTTTTTTTAACATCACCTTCACAATTTAAAGGATTCACCTCTTAAAACCCCAATAGAAGAGGCACCCAGATAAAACTTGGTTCCCCAATTTTCTGATGAAAAAAAAAAGCTTCTGATCCCCTGGGCTAGCTCACCTTGCAGCCGCCTTGTGTTTCGTACGTTCGTCCCGGTGTCTTTTCTGCGTTGGGGTCTCAAATGAAAAGAAAATTCCTATCAATTGGGGACCCCAAATTTTCTCTTTTTTTCCCCTTTTTCGATTCCCGCATTTTTTTTTCCCCGTTTGTAGCCCAAATTTCTAGCCGTTTAAACAAAAAAGGCAATCCGCTTAAGTTTATCATAAATTTTAAAATTGGGGAGATCCAGTCATAGATCTGAGCCACCCCGGAAAAAATAAATCTAACTCTGAGTTGTGAGCCCAAAGTTTATTTAATTGACGTTTGAACGTGGATGGGGGGAAAGGTTTAAAACCAAATAATAATTAGAAGATTGTAAAGAACCCAAACAATCTAAAAGGAAAAAAACCCCCAATTTTTTGCAAAAATGTGAAGCCAACCCGTATTAATCAAAAATTTTGACCCAATCTTTGGGTTAAAAAAGTTTTTTTGATCCGGTTTGTTTTGTCAAGAAAATTTTCGGCCGACAAAGCCCCCATTATGAGTTGAAAATCTTTTAAAAAATGCAAAAAAAATCCACCAAGGATTTGGGTTGGACATTCCCCCCTTGTCTTTTTGGGGTAAATGGAGAGGGGCTTTAAAAGTCACCCCATTACAATTGGCCCGAGAAAATTAAAAAATCAAGTTTCATAATCTATCCAATTGCGAGGCCAAACCGGAGAGCCCTTTTGAGAGTAAACACCAATTTTAAAAACAATTTTATTTTTATTGGGGGGTTTTCCCAAATAAAAAAAACAAATAAAAAAAACACTTTGAAAAAAAGATGGGGAAGTAAGAAACGCCCAAACCCCCCTAGCCCCTTCCCCTCCCATGTAAACAAAACCCGAAAAACCCAAAAAGGTGCAAATTTTTTAAATTTAAAACCCTATCAAAAATTTCATAGAGTTTCCTTAAAGCAAAAAAATTGGGGGGGCCCAATTTTGGGAGTTCAGGCTGAAGTGGGTTTCGGGTTTATCAAGGGCCCCCCCCAAAATTTCCCAAGCTATGCAGCTCATTCACCCCCTTGGCGGCCGTTTCTAGGCTGGCTACCCCCGCCTTTTTGGTTAACATACCTTCATCAGTTTCAAGGATTACCTTTCTTAAACCATATAGAAGAGTGACCCAGATCAAAATTGGTTGAAAAATTTTCCTGTTTGAAAAAAAAAAGGACTTCGGGATCCCTAGTCTAGCTCCCCTTGCAGCCCCCTTGTGTTTCATTTACGTTCCCCCGGGTTTGGGCTGTTTGAAAAGTTCGGTTCAAATGAAAAGAAAAAATTTTTCCTATAAATTTGGGGGGACCCCAAATTTTATCTTTTTTCTTTCCCCTCTTTCGTTTCCGCATTTCCCTTGCAAGTTTGTGACCCATTTCTAGCCCGTTTAAACAACACAAGGCGAATACGCTTAAGTTATCATGAATTTAAATTGTGGGATCCAGTCATAGATCTGAGCCATTCCAGGGAAACAATAAATCGTAACTCTGAGTTGTGAGCCCAACGAGCATCATATTTAAATTGAGTTTGAACGTGGATGTGGGAAGGATTAACGAATAATAATTAGAAGATTGTCAGAACCCAAACAATCTACATGAGAAACCATCGTTTCATGCTAAATGTGAAGCAATCCGTATTAATCAGAAATCGATCCAATCATTGCTTAATAATAGTATTTTCGATCCGGTTGTGCTTTGTCCAAGTAAATTCCTAGGCCGACAAAGCCACATATATGAGTTGCAAATCGTTAATAAATGCAGAAAAATCCACCAAGGATCTTGGTTCGGATCATTACCCCTTGTCATTCTGAGTAAATGGAGATGGCATTAAAGTCACCACCAATTACAATTGGACCTGAGAGATTCAAAATCAAGTTTCATAATCTATCCAATTGCGAGGCACGAACCGAGACGACAGTTGAGAGATAAACACCAATATAAAAAACATATATATTATTTGGGAATTCAACAATACAAATAACAAATGAAAAAAAAACAATTGAAAGAACGAGGGGAAGAAGCACGACCAAACGCCACTGACCCCTTTCCCTAACAAAAAAAAAAAA
>JAVBHU010000083.1:0-45185 GCA_034768395.1 Linum lewisii | reverse complement strand
TTGAGGGTTCGTGGGTATGTGTTTGGGGTTCCAGGGAGATCAAAGAATCCCCCAAAATGGCCAAAAATAAGAGTATTTATAGTGCAGGGGACAGTGCACGGCGTGCACCCCTGCACTCTGCAGAAAGCTCGATCTTGTAATGCTCATATCTCCCTCGTCCGGACTCCAAATGACCTCCCGTTTGCTCTTATGTGCTCCTTGTCATCCGTACTTCGATGCCATAACCTGAAAATGCACAAAGGCAACTCCAATAGACCACGAATTTGGCTCCAATGTGGCAACCGGACAACAAATGGACACTTTGCACAAAACTTCAATAAAAACATATAAGTCATGTCATTTCACGAATAAACACGGGCATTTCATAGGTCAATCATAAGCTTAAAATGCACTAAATAAAGTCATATCAAATTCCCTACGACTAACCTTTTGCTTGTCCTCAAGCAAATGAACTAGGATACACTCAAGTTCACAAATGACAAGATCGATCGAATTGAGATTCAAGTTCCCACAATGAAAATTAAATTGGCACGCCTAGAACATTGAACCTAACATGCATTCAAATCAGCCAAACAACCTGGTCTCACTGGTTCTCTGCACACAGGCAAGGAGTAATCACCAATCATACATAAATCTGATCCAACCGACTAGACTCCTCACACAGAAAATTTTAAGTACATGGGGAAACTCTCGCACTCTGTGTTTAGGGACGTGTTTTAGCTCTCAATCACTTTCTCGACCGAACTATGTCATAAGTTTGCATTTCGACCACATCTCCACCACTTTGATAACACGAGACTCTAGTCAGAAGGACTTTGCGCGGGACTGAAACGATCCTACACTACACGGGTTTATGATGAATGGATGAAGGGATGTATGATGATGAAGGCTTTGGTGCGGTGTAGCAATCAACTAGCTTCCCTCGAATCAAGAACTATGGCTTCCTACCATCTAGCTAGACACGGGTGGAATAGAATACGCTCGTCCTATGACACCCTCCAGCAACCTAGCACTTTTCATTCAACTTTCTTTTCGACTTTTCTGCTTTTTGCTTTTTCTTTCGCATTTATTTTGATTTCGTTCTTCCATTTGTAGGGAGAAGAACACTTTGAACTATAGGACTTATTAACTCTGAACCTTTTTTTTTTTTTTTGCTTTTCTTTTGGAATTTTTTTTTCTTTTAGTGCTGAATTTTTTCAAGTTGCTAGAGGGGTTTACACATCCGGACATAATAGCTAAGACCACCTGTTTACTAGCTATAGGTAAGTTACCACAGACCGACTTCCGGTAGGCCAATCTCATACTACTACCACAAGGGATCAACGGGGTGAAGAAAAACATGGGAGATGGCTGTAATGTATAACGAACCGAAAAAAAAGGCTAGGCACCTAGAGGATTTATCGTTGGGACGGCTTCTGGCTTAGGTAGCAAACTCTAGGTGCCTAAATCATCCTAGAACTCGTGTTATCGTGTGGTCTCGAATAGGTCTCATGCAAATTCTAACTCATTCAAGATACGAGAAAGCCACTCACAAAGAATTGAAATTGCAAGATACGAGCAATGGATCAAAAGCTTACAAGTGGTTGCTAGTCAGATTCGAACATTTTCATGCATTTCGAGGCGACACTACAAGCGTGATTTAAATTTCTGTTCTGACCAGGTTATAAGACATCAAAGCATGCATGCAGGTTACAGGTTCTAAGTGGAACAGTTTAAACGCCATTGTGAAAACTTGAAGTCAATTAAACACCACAAGTCAAGAACCGAATGAGTCTACGATAGAGGAATTTGACATTCAATCAAGATCATGCACACAATCACAGACAATCACACCAAACCTCAAAATCCCCCTACGACTAGAACAAGCATTGTCCGCAATGATCAAGAGAGAGAGAGGTCGGGTGAGTGGGTCGGTGGTTCGGGCGGGTGAGTAGGCTGGTTGGTTGGGTGGGTTGTTTGGGTTGGGGCAGGGGTGAGTGAGTGGGTCGGGTCGGGTCAGCTGGGTCAAGTGAGTTGGGTGAACCAAAACCAAACCGAACAATGACTCAAACCGAAAAATCAAGAATCAGATGACTCAACCCCTGACCAAACCGAAACAACGAAAAGGGAAAAAACAGGTGCACGGCGTGCAACGGTACACGGCGTGCAGCATGCACGGCGTGCACCTTGGAGCTGAATTTTTTTTCAGATTCTCCTGGACAGCATGTGCAGCAACCGTGCACGGTGCACGACATGCATCATGCACGGCGTGCAACTCCTCAGCTTAAAAACAAAATTTCACTTCGACGAAAAACGACCAAAACACCGTCAAATCAACCCAAAACGGACCCCGAACTTCAGAATTTCAACACCTACGAGACCACAAAGGACACCACAACAACTCAAGGACCTTGAACACCACAAAAACACACAATCACGCAATCAAATCAAGACGAAAAGACATGAAAAACACTCGGGTTGCCTCCGAGAAGCGCTTGGTTAACGTCTTAAGCTTGACGAAGCAAGGAACACTCAAGGCACGACCAAAGACAAGACCTCAACAGCACCTATAGTATCACTAACAACATAATGCTTAAGTCTATGGCCATTCACCTTAAAAGGTTCAGTTTGGGATGGAGAGATTACCTCGATGGTGCCATAAGGAAAAACATGAGTTACCGTAAAGGGGCCGGACCAACGAGACCTCAATTTCCCGGGAAAGAGCTTGAGTTGAGAGTTGTATAGGAGAACTTGATCACCAACTTTGAAATCCTTGCCCGGCTTCAAACGGGAATCATGAATGAGCTTCGTCCTCTCCTTGTAAAGCTTTGCATTCTCATATGCATGATGGCGATACTCATCGATCTCATGTACCTGAAACTTACACTCTTCTCCTGCGAGACTCATATCAAGGTTTAGAAATTTCAATGCCCAATAAGCTCGGTGCTCGAGCTCTACCGGCAAATGGCATGCTTTGCCATAGACCATCCTATAGGGAGTAGTGCCTATAGGGGTCTTGTAGGCCGTGCGGCAGGCCCATAGAGCATCATCAAGCTTCTTCGACCAATCTTTCCATGATTGGTCGACCGTCTTCTCTAAGATTCTCTTAAGTTCCCTATTGGTCACCTCGGCTTGGCCACTAGTTTGAGGGTGATACGAGGTGGACATCCGATGAGTGACGCCGAACGGTGGCATACTCTATCGAATTGCCCTTGAAAATGAGTACCTCGATCACTAATGATAGCACGAGGGGTACCAAAATGGGTGAACAACTTAACAAGAAACTTCCCTACGACTCGGGCATCATTGGTAGGCAAAGCTTGTGCCTCCGCCCATTTAGACACGTAATCTACCGCAACTAATATGTACTTGTTACCATGCGAAGTAGGAAACGGTCCCATGAAATCAATACCCCATATATCAAATATTTCTACCACTAACGAGACATTTTGAGGCATTTCATTACGGGAAGAGATGTTACCTGAACGTTGACACGCATCGCAAGACTTGACAAAGTCTTGACAATCTCGGAAGATCGAGGGCCAAAAGAATCCGGACTCAAGTACCTTGCGAGCCGTGCGATTTGCTCCATGATGTCCACCCGTAGGACCGGAGTGGTAATGTCGCATGATGTCCTTAGACTCTCCATAAGTGACACATCTTCTAATCATACCATCCGAGCCAACTCGAAATACAAAAGGATCATCCCAATAGTAATGCTTCAAATCCGCAAAGAACTTCCTTTTGTCTTGAGTGGAGAGGCCCTCCTTCAAGTCTCCACTAGCAAGATAGTTAGCCAAATCCGCGAACCAAGGTTCCTTGAACTCTAAAGTCGCTATAGCGAATAATAGCTCATCGGGGAAGTTGTCATTGATCTCTTCATTACCATTGTGTACCATTTCCGCCTTTTCCAAGCGAGACAAGTGGTCGGCGGCTACATTCTCGGACCCCTTCTTATCTCGAATCTCAATATCAAACTCTTGCAATAGAAGGACCCATCGGATCAACCTTGGTTTAGCATCGGTCTTAGATAGAAGGTACCTCAAAGCTTGGTGGTCCGTGAAGACAATAGTGTGAGAAAGTACCAAGTAGGACCTAAACTTATCAAAAGCAAACACTATGGCCAAGAGCTTCTTCTCCGTAGTTGTGTAGTTCCTTTGAGCATCATTGAGAGTCTTACTTGCATAGTATATTGGATGGAATCTCTTGTCGATTCGTTGGCCTAGATACGCTCCAATAGCGTAATCGCTAGCATCACACATCAACTCAAATGACTTTGACCAATCCGGAGCAATGAGTATAGGAGCATTCGTGAGCTTACCCTTGAGGAGTTCAAAGGCTTGCAAGCACTCTTCATCAAAATGAAATTCCACATCCTTCTCAAGAAGCCGAGTCATAGGAGTAGTTATCTTCGAGAAGTCTTTGATGAAGCGCCTATAGAAACTGGCATGCCCCAAGAAGCTTCTCACGGCTTTCACGGATGAGGGTGGAGGAAGTTGAGAGATGGTCTCCAACTTTGCCTTGTCAACCTCAATGCCCTTTTTAGAGATCTTGTGACCAAGAACAATCCCCTCATTGACCATGAAATGGCACTTCTCCCAACTTAATGCAAGATTGGTCTCTTCACACCGACGCAAGACCTTCTCAAGGTTCCTCAAGCATAGGTCGAATGAATCCCCAAAAACCGAGAAGTCGTCCATGAACACTTCCATGATATCTTCCACGAAATCATCGAAAATGGCAAGCATACACCGTTGGAAGGTAGCGGGAGCGTTGCACAACCCAAAGGGGATCCGTCGATAAGCAAAAGTACCGAAGGGGCATGTGAATGTGGTCTTCTCGATGTCCTCCGGGGCGATCGGGATTTGGAAGTACCCGAACATACCATCCAAGAAACAATAGTACTCATGACCGGAGAGACGCTCGAGCATTTGATCCATGAAAGGTAGAGGAAAGTGATCCTTCCTAGTGGCATCATTGAGTCGACGATAATCTATGCAAACACGCCACCCGGTGATCGTCCTTGTCGGGATAAGCTCATCCTTGTCATTAGCTACCACCGTGATCCCTCCTTTCTTGGGAACAACTTGCACGGGGCTAACCCAGGGCTATCCGAGATAGGAAAGATAATCCCCGCATCCATAAGCTTAATAGCCTTTTTCTTCACAACCTTCTTCATGTTAGGATTTAGCCTTCTTTGTGGTTGCACAACCGGCTTGAAATCTTCCTCCATAAGGATCCGATGTGAGCAAAATGTGGGACTTATACCTCGAATATCCGAGATGCTCCACGCAATAGCTCTCATGTACTTCTTGAGGAGCTCCACTAGACGATCCTTTTGCTCGGGTAGAAGCTCAGAATTGATGATGACCGGTAGCTTAGAATCTGGCATGAGAAAAGCATACTCCAAATGTGCGGGAAGAGGCTTGAGCTCAAGAGTAGGTGGTTCTTCATAGGAGGTCTTTACCCTTTCCACCTTCGGGAGAGCAACAAAGATCGTTTCACCCTCTAACTTGTCTCTCCCTTCATCAAGGTAAGCCACTTGAGCTTTTAACTCTGGGGTACCTAAATGTTCCTGCACATCCGTTCTAAGGCAAACATCCAAAGAATCTCGACACACGAAGTTAGAAATACTACACACACTAGCCGAAGCAATAGTATCACAAGAGTACTCTAAATCATCTTGTGCGTGAGCAAACTTCATGCCATCGGCTATGCAAAATGTGACACTCTCTTGTCCTACTCTCAATGTCAATTTTCCGTCATGCACATCAATCAAAGCACGAGAAGTAGCTAGGAATGGTCTACCAAATATCAATGAGACATCCACATCATCGGTATCTATGACCGCAAAGTCAACTAGGAAGACAAAAGGACCTACTTTAACTAGCACATCATCAACAATCCCCCTAGGACTCTTGGTCGACTTGTCCGCAAGTTGAATGTACATACGAGTAGAACGAAGATTAGACAACCCTAGCTTCTCAAATATGCAATAAGGCATGACATTGATACTAGCACCTAGATCCGCAAGACCATTAGCAAGAGAAATATTATCAATAGCACAAGGGATAGTAAAGGTACCGGATCCTTGAGCTTTTTGGGTGGACTTTTGAAGAGAACGGCAGAGCATTCCTCATTAAGGTGGACTAGAGATGTCTCCGGTAGCTTTCTCTTGTTGGTGTAGAGTTCCTTCATGAACTTAGCATATTGGGGCATCATAGTCATTGCTTCGGGAAACGGAAGAGAGAATTGCATTTAACTAATCCGCTCCACAAACTTCTTGAAAACCTTCTCAAGGCCATCCTTCTTCAATTGAGATGGGTATGGAGGCTTAGGCTTGTATGGAGATACAACCGGTGCGGGAGGAGAGACCGGTGGTGTACTCGATGTAGCCTTACTAGGTTCCTTGGCAACCTTAGTGCTCACATTACCCGTAGGAGGTTCGACTTCAACCTCAACTTCATCTGAAGGAGGATCATTAATATCATCATCATCAACCATTAGATTAGGATCTTGTACCTTTTGAGAGTCAATTGGGGTAGAGGTTGTATCTTGCAAGGGTCTTCCACTTCTCAAGGTTACTACCTTGCAATGCTCCAGACCTTTGGGGTTGACCTCGGTATTGGAAGGTAAAGAGCCCCGAAAGTGCTTTAGCAATATGACCCATTTGATTCTCCAAATTTGCAATTGAAGCTTGTTGATTCTTGATAAGTTGAATCATTGTCGCATTGGTGTCTTCTTGGGAGATTGTAGAACCACCCTCTTTGTTTTGAGAAGGCTTGGTGAAACCGGGCGGTCCATTACCCTTATGATTATACATTCCCGGTGGATTAGAACCTTGCTCACCACCTTGGTTACCTTGATTTTGGTTGTCTCCTTGGTTACCTTGGTTTTGGTTTCCCCCTTGGTTCCATTGGTTGCCTTGCTTTTGATTTCCCCATTGATTCCATAGGTTTCCTCATTGGTTACCTTGATTGTACCCCTTGTAACCTTGGAATCCTCCTTGATTACCTTGGTTGTAACCCTTGTTATAACCACCACTTTGATTACCTTGGCCTTTGTACCCTTGGTTAGGCTTGTTGTACCCACCTTCTTGGTTCCAAGGATGGTTGTAGTTACCCCCTTGATAGTTCCCTTGAGGGTTGAAGTTACCATGGAATCCTTGACCTTGTGCAAAGCTTACTTCCTCAATGTTTTCATCTTGGTTAGGCTCGGAAGTATCGGAAGGGCATACATTGACATCATGGCCTTGGCCTCCACAACATTCACAACAAAATACCGAAGCAACCGGTGGATTACCCACTTTAGATGGCTTAGAGGGAGTCTTAGGCATACTAAGATTGCTTACTTGTGAAGCCATGGCGTCGATCTTAGACATAAGGAGAGCGATCATTGGATCATCTTCATCTCGGTGCCCCGGTAACTTAGGCTTCTTCCCATAGCTAGACGACTCATTTGGTGCATCAACACTTACGGACCGAGAATCATAGTGCGTGTCACTTCCATACTTAGACTTAGGAGGTTGTTGTCGAGACCAACTCCTTGTCTTGTTGGCCATCTCCGCGAAGAGTTCTAGAGCATCTTCGGGAGTGAGCATCCTTAAATCACCTCCGGCGGCTTGGTTGATCATCCTTGTATTCTCAAAATCAAGGGACCTAGCAAAGATGTTCGCCAAGCTCCATTCGGCGAAGTTGTGATGAGGACAAGACCGAAGAATGGCTTGGAACCTATTCCAAGTCTCATGGAAGAGCTCTCCGTTGTGTTGTGTGAAGTGGTTGATACGATCTCGGATTGCATCCGTCATATAAGGAGGAAAGAACTCTTCGAGGAAAGCTTCGGCTAGGCCCTCCCATGTGGTGAAAGCTCGACTCAGTTGGTTCTCCAACCATGACTGGGCTCTACCTTTGAGGGAGAAGGGGAAAAGTCGGAGTCGCACACAATCCGGGTGAACTTGATCGTTCTTCACCGTATCACATATCTCTAGTAAGTCCTTCAAGTGTCTAGACGGGCACTCTCCATCTATACCATTGAACACCACTCCGTTCTGTACCATCTGAATCATATTAGGCTTCAACTCGAAGTTTCTTGCATTTACCGGTCTTCGCACGATGCTCGAGGCTGCCCCTTCAAGGGTTGGGCGAGCATAATCAGCTAGTGTGTGCCTCGCACCCCTTTGCGATTGATCGTCTTCATTGGTGCGATGTGAATGTTCTGAATGGTTATCTTCGTCCTCGTGATGAGACATAGTGTGGTGTGAGATGCGATCAACTTCTTCTTCTTCAACTGTAGGAGGTGGGGAAGTGGTAGGTGACTCGAGCACTTGTTCTAGTCCTTGGATTCATGCTTGAAGACGAGCTGAACGCCTCATGCACTAACCCAAATCTCCTGCAAACAAGCACAACAAACACACCCGAGTAATACAACGATGCGGGATAATAAAGTAAACAAAGAGCAACAAGGAAGCAAAAAGTAAAGCGGAAGGAAGTGAATAGATCGGTCCACTACTAAGTGCTTTCAAAGGAATGAGAGGGTCCCCGGCAACGGCGCCAAAAACTTGGTAAAAGCGATTCTACCAAGGTCGTATTCCACGGGGTCCTCTCATAAGCCAATACTCACACTTCTCATAGACGGTCTAGACATTTGAAATTGGTTTGGTTTGATAAGAAATTCAGAAACAAAAGCAAAGATTAACAATCCTAACAAAGATTAAACAAGAGAGAAAGGTGGTTCAAATCAAAGACAAAGGGGGTTCTCTTGGTGGGTAGTTTCATCATGCTCAAGAGGACTAATTGAATAAACAAGCCAATCAAGATCGAGTTTGCATTTGGATGACCATGCATTTCACTTTTATAGACTCAATGCACTCTCGTAGCAACAAATCCCTATCCTAATACCACTCAACTTAGGCTCTCGCTCTTAAGCTAAGTGAAAAAGGATGCATTCTAAGTGTTTGATGAAATGCCAAGACACAAGACCCTCTCTTAAGACTCTATGACCACAAGGCTAGGCACAACAATCTCATATCAATGCCCTAACACTAAGAGATTCACCAAAAAGCCTTTTCAAACTCAATAGAATGAAAATCCACATGCACACCAAGTGTTCGATAAAATGCCCAAGAGAGAAATCAAGTGAAAATGGTTGAAACAAGATGATCTAATCTCTTAGAACACACTCACTTCAATCCCTAAACCTACAATCTATGCAATCCAAGCACTCTCATGCATCAAATCACATTGAATGGACCAAATCAAGCAAACATGGCATAAAATGGCATTAAGAACAAGTCTAGGAATCATCCTCATACAACCAAGATCAATCATGGCAAGTTCTATACAATCATCCCTCTATCATAGCACAACTAATCTACCCATCCAAGATGAACCCTAGAAACTCAGCCACACGTGGCCAAGGGAGTAAAGAGAAAAGAAGGAAGAATGGTCACCAAGAACACCATGGATGAATCCTTGAGATGATCTTCACTTCTCCACTTGTAAGCACTTCTCCCAAGGTTTGTTGGCTTCAATCCTAGCTCCAATGGCTCCAAATTGCTCCAAAAAAGTGTTTTAGGGTTTGAGGGTTCGTGGGTATGTGTTTGGGGTTCCAGGGAGATCAAAGAATCCCCCAAAATGGCCAAAAACAAGAGTATTTATAGTGCAGGGGACAGTGCACGGCGTGCACCCCTGCACTCTGCAGAAAGCTCGATCTTGTAATGCTCATATCTAACTCGTCCGGACTCCAAATGACCTCCCGTTTGCTCCTATGTGCTCCTTGTCATCCGTACTTCGATGCCATAACTTGAAAATGCACAGAGGCAACTCCAATAGACCACGAATTTGGCTCCAATGTGGCAACCGGACAACAAATGGACACTTTGCACAAAACTTCAATAAAAACATATAAGTCATGTCATTTCACGAATAAACACGGGCATTTCATAGGTCAATCATAAGCTTAAAATGCACTAAATAAAGTCATATCATTCCACCTTACCCTCTCTCCCTTGATCATTGAGGACAATGCTCATGTTAGTCGTAGGGGAATTAGTTTGAGGTTTGGTGTGATTATTTGGTGGTAGAAGTCTAAGGCTATGCTTTGATGAGTTGCATGATCTTAATTGAATGTCGAATTCCTCTATTGTAGAATCGTTCAGTTCTTGACTTTTGGTGTTTAATTGGCTTCAATCTTTCACAATGACGTTTAGACTGTTCCACTTAGAACCTATAACAGCATGTTAGCACTAATGTCAAATGAGTCTAGGTCAGAACAGAGATGTTATCACTCTTGTATGTTGGTTGATTGGTTTGATACGTGTTTTTGTACTGCTCGATAACACCGTTCTAAGATGATGAAGGCAATCAGAATTTTCATCCTATTCCATGTTTTTCATCACCTTTTTGATCCCTCGTGATTGTGGCTTGAGATTAGACGGAAATCCAATTCGAAATCTTGTGTGGAAGTTGTAAGGGGCTAGGGATCAAGTGGCTAATTTGTGAAGAAAAGAAAAAAAAAATGCTCAAAAGAAAAGAAAGCTAGGCAAGCTCGGCACCTAAGTGAAGTGTCGGGTTGAGCACTAGCGAAGACAAAGGCTGTGAGCTAGGCAGGTTCAACACCTAAGTGAAGTGTTGGATCGAGCACTAGTATGCAGTAGAAAAGAAAAAAAAAAGAGAAGAGTTCTCAAAAGTGGCCCTTGTTGTAGTGATCCTAGCTTGAGCATGAAAAGTGCAGATTTAGACGCGGACGAAGTTGAGTCGATAGCCACATCACGATCACTTACCACTTTCCAAAATTTTCCTACCCCAACCTAATCCGTTCATTTTCCCGAGTTCAAGTCCTTTTGATTAGAGTTGGTGTTGTCGTGGTCGGTTTTGCTGTGTCCCAATTAACCACTAATTGATGTGTGTAGAAAATAGTGAGGTCTAGACTTGTTTGGTTGACGTTCTTGCATGTGTAGGTTAAGTTTGTTCGTGGAACAGTTTAAGCCAAATTATTTTCGCTTGAATCTCAATGGGACCGATCTTGTCATTTGTGAGCTTGAATGTTTTCTAATTCATTTGCTTGAGGACAAGCAAAGCTTAGTCGTAGGGAAATTTGATGTGACTTTATTTAGTGCATTTTGAGCTTATGATTGACCTATGAAATGCCCGTATTTGATCCTTAAAGGCCATGCTTAATATGCTTTTATTGAAGTTTTATGCAAAGTGCTCTTTTGTTATCCGGTTGCCACTTTGGAGCCAAATTCGTGGTCTATTGGAGTTGCCTATGTGCATTTTCAGGTTATGGAATCGAAGTACGGATGACAAGGAGCACATAGGAGCAAATGGAGGTCATTTGGAGTCCGGACGAGGGAGATATGAGCATTACAAGATCGAGTTTTCTGCAGAGTGCAGGGGTGCACGCCGTGCAGGTGTGCACGCCGTGCACTGCCCCCTGCACTATAAATACTCTTGTTTTTGGCCATTTTGGGGCATTCTTTGATCTCTATTGAACCCCAAACACATACCCACGAACCCTCAAACCCTAGAACACATTTTGGGAGCAATTTGAAGCCATTGGAGCTAGGATTGAAGCCAACAAACCTTGGGAGAAGTGCTTACAAGTGGAGAAGTGAAGATCATCTCAAGGATTCATCCATGGTGTTCTTGGTGACCATTCTTCCTTCTTTTCTATTGGCCATGTGTGGCTGAGTTTCTAGGGTTCATCTTGGATGGGTAGATTAGTTGTGCTAAGATAGAGGGATGATTGTATAGAACTTGCCATGATTGATCTTGGTTGTATGAGGATGATTTCTAGACTTGTTCTTAATGCCATTTTATGCCATGTTTGCTTGATTTGGTCCATTCAATGTGATTTTGATGCATGAGAGTGCTTGGATTGCATAGATTGTAGGTCTAGGGATTGAAGTGAGTGTGTTCTAAGAGATTAGATCATCTTGTTTCAACCATTTTCACTTGATTTCTCTCTTGGGCATTTTATCGAACACTTGGTGTGCATGTGGATTTTCATTCAATTGAGTTTGAAAAGGCTTTTTGGTAATGCTCATATCTAACTCGTCCGGACTCCAAATGACCTCCCGTTTGCTTTTATGTGCTCCTTGTCATCCGTACTTCGATGCCATAACTTGAAAATGCACAGAGGCAACTCCAATAGACCACGAATTTGGCTCCAATGTGGCAACCGGACAACAAATGGACACTTTGCACAAAACTTCAATAAAAACATATAAGTCATGTCATTTCACGAATAAACACGGGCATTTCATAGGTCAATCATAAGCTTAAAATGCACTAAATAAAGTCATATCATTCCACCTTACCCTCTCTCCCTTGATCATTGAGGACGATGCTCATGTTAGTCGTAGGGGAATTAGTTTGAGGTTTGGTGTGATTATTTGGCGGTAGAAGTCTAAGGCTATGCTTTGATGAGTTGCATGATCTTAATTGAATGTCGAATTCCTCTATTGTAGAATCGTTCAGTTCTTGACTTTTGGTGTTTAATTGGCTTCAATCTTTCACAATGACGTTTAGACTGTTCCACTTAGAACCTATAACAGCATGTTAGCACTAATGTCAAATGAGGCTAGGTCAGAACTGAGATGTTATCACTCTTGTATGTTGGTTGATTGGTTTGATACGTGTTTTTGTACCGCTCGATAACACCGTTCTAAGATGATGAAGGCAATCAGAATTTTCATCCTATTCCATGTTTTTCATCACCTTTTTGATCCCTCGTGATTGTGGCTTGAGATTAGACGGAAATCCAATTCGAAATCTTGTGTGGAAGTTGTAAGGGGCTAGGGATCAAGTGGCTAATTTGTGAAGAAAAGAAAAAAAAGAGAAAATGCTCAAAAGAAAAGAAAAGCTATGCAAGCTCGGCACCTAAGTGAAGTGTCGGGTTGAGCACTAGCGAAGGGAAAGGCTGTGAGCTAGGCAGGTTCAACACCTAAGTGAAGTGTTGGATCGAGCACTAGTATGCAGTAGAAAAGAAAAAAAAAGAAGAGTTCTCAAAAGTGGCCCTTGTTGTAGTGATCCTAGCTTGAGCATGAAAAGTGCAGATTTAGAAGCGGACGAAGTTGAGTCGATAGCCACATCACGATCACTTACCACTTTCCAAAATTTTCCTACCCCAACCTAATCCGTTCATTTTCCCGAGTTCAAGTCCTTTTGATTAGAGTTGGTGTTGTCGTGGTCGGTTTTGCTGTGTCCCAATTAACCACTACTTGATGTGTGTAGAAAATAGTGAGGTCTAGACTTGTTTGGTTGACGTTCTTGCATGTGTAGGTTAAGTTTGTTCGTGGAACAGTTTAAGCCAAATTATTTTCGCTTGAATCTCAATGGGACCGATCTTGTCATTTGTGAGCTTGAATGTTTTCTAATTCATTTGCTTGAGGACAAGCAAAGCTTAGTCGTACGGGAATTTGATGTGACTTTATTTAGTGCATTTTGAGCTTATGATTGACCTATGAAATGCCCGTATTTGATCCTTAAAGGCCATGCTTAATATGCTTTTATTGAAGTTTTATGCAAAGTGCTCTTTTGTTATCCGGTTGCCACATTGGAGCCAAATTCGTGGTCTATTGGAGTTGCCTATGTGCATTTTCATGTTATGGAATCGAAGTACGGATGACAAGGAGCACATAGGAGCAAATGGGAGGTCATTTGGAGTCCGGGCGAGGGAGATATGAGCATTACAAGATCGAGTTTTCTGCAGAGTGCAGGGGTGCACGCCGTGCAGGTGTGCACGCCGTGCACTGCCCCTGCACTATAAATACTCTTGTTTTTGGCCATTTTGGGGCATTCTTTGATCTCTATTGAACCCCAAACACATACCCACGAACCCTCAAACCCTAGAACACATTTTGGGAGCAATTTGAAGCCATTGGAGCTAGGATTGAAGCCAACAAACCTTGGGAGAAGTGCTTACAAGTGGAGAAGTGAAGATCATCTCAAGGATTCATCCATGGTGTTCTTGGTGACCATTCTTCCTTCTTTTCTATTGGCCATGTGTGGCTGAGTTTCTAGGGTTCATCTTGGATGGGTAGATTAGTTGTGCTAAGATAGAGGGATGATTGTATAGAACTTGCCATGATTGATCTTGGTTGTATGAGGATGATTTCTAGACTTGTTCTTAATGCCATTTTATGCCATGTTTGCTTGATTTGGTCCATTCAATGTGATTTGATGCATGAGAGTGCTTGGATTGCATAGATTGTAGGTCTAGGGATTGAAGTGAGTGTGTTCTAAGAGATTAGATCATCTTGTTTCAACCATTTTCACTTGATTTCTCTCTTGGGCATTTTATCGAACACTTGGTGTGCATGTGGATTTTCATTCAATTGAGTTTGAAAAGGCTTTTTGGTGAATCTCTTAGTGTTAGGGCATTGATATGAGAGTGTTGTGCCTAGCCTTGTGGTCAAGAGTCTTAAGAGAGGGTCTTGTGTCTTGGCATTTCATCAAACACTTAGAATGCATCCTTTTTCACTTAGCTTGAGAGCGAGAGCCTAAGTTGAGTGGTATTAGGATAGGGATTTGGTGCTACGAGAGTGCATTGAGTCTATGGAAGTGAAATGCATGGTCATCTGAATGTAAACTCGATCTTGATTGGCTTGTTTGTTCAATTAGTCCTCTTGAGCATGATGAAACTACCCACCAAGAGAACCCCCTTTGCCTTTGATTTGAGCCACCTTTCTCTCTTGCTTAATCTTTGTTAGTATTGCATTTTTTTTGCCTTTGTTTCTGAATTTCTCAATCAAACCAAACCAATTTCAATTGTCTAGACCGTCTATGAGAAGTGTGAGTATTGGTTTATGAGAGGACCCCGTGGAATACGACCTTGGTAAAATCCTTTTATCACCTTGCGTTAGAGATTGTTGATTAGAATTGTATTTATTGTTGGGTCGGAAATTCTTAAATGTCATCAACTTTAATGTTTGATGATTCCTTTCCATCTGGGAGGATTTTTGCTGGATGTAACAAGTGTATCAGGGTTTTTAATATGCATCGTCCCGATAAAGATTTCTTACAACATTCAACCATTCGAAGAAACAAGGACAAACATGTATCTCCTTGGCCTCAACCTTTTAAGATGTAGCATAGTTTTTTCGCATATTTGGATGTCATAGTTATCGCGATTGGCTTGTAATGAGGATACATATATGTGCTACATGATCCTAATAATCAATGTAGCTCCATCGCATACATCATACCCTGTCTCACATTTATTTGAGCATTCTTTTTATTCTTGCAGGACCCAATCATGTGTTGGGGGTTAGGAAAGTTGTCGAAGTTGTCTATAAGTAAGTAGTCCTATCTTGCTCTAATTATCTTGTTGCATTAATGCTTAGTTCAATAGCGCAAAACTTAATAGCTTATAGTTATATCCTTAACATGTAATTTCGTTTTGGGTTGGGTTAAGGTGTGAAGTGATGTAATATATCTTTATAATGTCGCCATTATCGTTAAGACCCCGTTAGATAACTGCATAAAGACTCTCGCCACATAGTTACATAACGGATTAATGTGACGGAAACCTACCACTATGTTTGGGAAACTAATAATTCACCCTTATTTATACCGAGCATTATTCTCTCATTTTGCGCCGCACCCTTATGGCCTTATGCTTTCTCTGTCAAAAAGCTGTGCAGATCTTCCTCACAAACAAACCAACAAAAATATGATTGATGTCAATCCCATGGATGGCATCTTGGCACTAGCAGCGAGGTACCTTTTTGATTTTCTGCTTATCTATCAAATAGTTAATCTATCATTTTCTAATTGCTCTACCTTTGCGTTTTGTATGTCCATGATGGTTTGGTTCACATCTACGATCTACAAACCAGATAGTGGATTTCTGGTTTCCATGCTACTAAAGGTATTCCAATCATTTGAATCGGCTCCATTCGCTTCCATTTCGAGATCGTAATTTTTATTCTTAACTTCCATTTTTTATACCAATCGACAATCTTGGTGTTTCATCATCGTCTAACTACATTACTATTATGTGTTACAAGTTATCCATTTGGAGCTGCTCGTGTGGATCAACGATTGAAACAGGGGACATCGACGAAACCCTAACGGCTTGATCCATTGTAAAATTCTCCTTCTTTGTGAAAAATCCTAGCAATTTATTGGCCGATAATTTTGTCTTGAATGATTACCTTTGTTATTATATGATTATTATTATGTTAACCTCTAATACATATACATATCAGTTTTCTTAGGTGTTAATTCTTTTGTTTTTTTTTTGTCATCTTTTTGGCACGGAGACTCTTTGGATAACATATAAGATTAGGTTTTGTCGCCTATTTTAGGGTAATCTTGTAATTAGAATCAGACAAAGGCAATTCACGTTCATCTCATGATACTTGTAGTTTTGTGATATTAAGTCAAAGATATCGGTCTTATTGATACTGTAAATTAAGATTTGTCTATGATTGTACCTTTTGTTTTAATTGACGATAAAATATATGTGCTTTTATATATTTGATTAAGATATATAATATAAAGAAAATTGGTTTTTGTGATTTGTTTTGATATGGTCCTTTTCGTATTGTTGCTTGTGAGGTAGGCGGCTAATCATTTTGATAATTAGATTCAATTGTAAAGTTTTTTTGTGATTTTACATTTGAGATTCAATTTAACACTAAATTGTTTACTTTTCAATTTGGGTTTTAAGTACAGGATCATAGTACTCATATCAAGCAAACATTGGTCAACGACGACTAGACGACATACGAAGACGAAACATAGGGATAATATTGTTTATCTTGACTATGCGGAAAGATCTTGATCCACGTAGGGAGACGACATCACTAGAGGTTCTAGTTCAGCAATGTGTCGTGGCAAACAACTTTCCAGTGGCGTGGTGACGCCAAGAAGATCACCATTGTCTACAAGATGCATCTCTTCTTCAGGAAATGGCACAACAGTAGCATCTCGTCTGGTTTGAACTAAAAATTAGTTAACTTCAGCTACTCCATGTGCAGGAGGTAGCTTGGGGTTGCCGCCTATCTAGCTAGGAGTTATTGCCTCGATGTCCAGTAATCCCACTATTCCACTAACTCGAGCAGAGATAGTGGGATTACTGGACACCAAAGCAGCAAACCTAGCCAACCAGGCAATAGCCCCGAGCTACCCATACCCGGAGCAGCTGAGGCTAACTGATTTCCAATTTGAACTAGACAAAATGGGTTGTTGTTTCACTTCTTGGATAAGGGGTTCAACTTGAAGACGGTAACGATCTTCCTGGCATCGCCGCACCACTAGCATGCTACGTGCCCCATTGAGGCATTGCTGAACTACAACCTCAAATCAGTGATGTCAACTCATTGTGTGTGGAATAAGATCTTCCACCATAGCCAAGAGGAACAATATAATCTTGCAAAGCGCACCAAGAACTGGCGCAAGACTTTTATTTTTTTTGGTTTTTGGTCTGGGTATTAGGGTTTGTTTTCTTACGACGGTTGGTTGGGTACCCAAATCTAATATATAAGCTATAATAGCAGATTGCGTTTTTGAAGTTTGAGCAAGTCGTGCGGAGAGGTGATAGATGTCGTCGAGGATAACGAGGGAGACGATGAATGCCTAATCTATGTTTGGATAAATCCTAATCATGTAATTATCTTTCCCCGAGTATATGCTTTGATCACGACCACTTATAATATGCTTTGGCAATTCGTTGTCAGTTTTTTGGTCAGTTGATTCCTGCTGAATTCCTTGAAAGAAACAATTTTGTGCAGTTTTGACAAGATAAAAAGATACAACATTCTTTCTTGACATGAATCTGTCAGTCTCCTGATTCTGTGAGGGCATGTAAGCAAATGTAACAGAAATTTGTCCTCCATACCCATATACTGCGAATGAAATATTTTATCAGTCTCGTACAGTTAATTCGATCATCTATGCAGTTGAATGTTGAAGCATGCCTCGACATTTTTCAGATGGCACAACTGGTTTCCTTAGTGGCAGTAAAATCATTGTAATTAGATAGCTGATAGCGAGATCGATCTCTGAGTAATATAGTATCATATAGAATGTATACAAATTAACTCATGGAACAATGAAAACCTGTGAGAGTATCTGAAGTTAAACTGATGGCGCCAATCATGTCTCAAGCTTCAGAGTTGTACTGTTGGAAATTGTGAGTTGTTGAATGATCAAGGAAAATGGTATCTTTATTCAGGCCAGTAGCTGATCAAATGATCCCTATGTAGAAAGCAAATCTCATTGCATACAGCATATTGAACATGACATAACTGTACACTTATCTGTTGATTTGTTCTGCAGGATATTGCTAGCTTGTGGGCTGATGCAGTGATCAGAAACTGGTTCAACTTCATAACTGTACTATTATGGGTTTAAAAGGAGGCCAGACGAAGGGAAGTGTGAATTCCAATGGCCTCCAAAAACTACCACATTGGTGAAATTGCCTACAAAAGAGATGAAACAGGAGTATAAGAAGTGAGTTCAGCAGTTAAGGAAAAGCATCTTTGTGCTTGGGGCAATGATGCGAACCGCTTCCTCAATGAAGGGATCGGCTTCAACACCCAAAACTATATTACCAGCTTCACGAATCCTAACTTTTGAAACCGCGGGGAATACTTGAAATCCACTAAGTATAGACTTAGGAACCCCAAGGTATTCAGTCGAATTGGTGCCACAAACAAAGGGTGATGACCTTTGATGATAAACCAAACCTTAAGCTAAGCAACAACGAGCAAAGACTTGAAGGAAAAAGAACAAAGTTCTGAAATTTCAATTATGACTTAACGTGTCTTACAATGATGGCTGAGGCCTCTATTTATAGTACAAGGGTGGCCTAAGCCGACTCCAACTCTAATAAGGTAAGACTAAAATAATCCTAAAAGATAGGCCGAAGAAAATATTAAAATACACAAAGTTGTCCGAGAGTGAAATTCTAAAACCGGCAAAATTTGCACAAAACCCTAATCCGGGCGGATTAGGGCACGCCGGGTGACCGTGTCCGGACGGGATTAGGAAAACCCTCCGGGCGCGTGTTGGACTCCGGACGCGGCTAGGAAAAGTGCCCGGAACCCGCGCGGTGGCAATTCTGTAATTACCGCAGGTTCCGGGTGACCGGGCGGTCGGGTGGCGTCCTTCGGTGCTGGCGACCGGCTCGGCATCAAGGGCTCCGGACCCGGTGCTAGGGTTTTGGTGATGCCGGGCGGTTCTGGCTTTTGGCTGAACATTTCCTCGGACAAGTGAGGTTCCTCCAAGTATTTTGACCTCCTGAATCTTCTGGCTTCAACTTGTCCGCCAGGTTCTGAGTGTGGAGCAGGGTTAGCCGAGGCAGGGGCCGGTTGACTGCATCCGCCGGGGCCCGGGCAGTGTCCTTGGGAAGCCAACCTGTCTTGGCCACATATTCTCGAATCTTCTGGTCTTCTGTACGCCAGAACTCTCTCCAGATGGCTCTTGGCATGTGCTTGACTTGAGGGATCATTGAAGAGAGGTTAGGGAAGGATTGAGACTCGGTGCTCCGTCTAGGGCTTAGGTTCTCGGCCAGTAGCATGGCCTGGAACTCTCTTCCGTCTCGAGGTGTCTTCCTTCCCTGTGGGGCAGACCTGAGCTTGTTCTTGAACTCATTTCTAGGCTTGAGAGCTTGTAGGTAGCCAGTCCTTAATTCTAGGCGCTTTTTGTATGGACCCGGAGTGCTGCCTTCTACGGGGTACCTTGGTGGGGTGTAGGTATACCTTTGTGGTCCGGGGCGGTGGAGCCGGGTCATATCATCCCCCTCTTCTTGACGGGGATTTGTCCCCAAATCCACCTTGGCATTTTTCCTGGATCCCATCACTCTTTTCCAAACTTCAGCAATCTTGTGGGCGACGGCCGGGAGGGATTCAGCTTCATCCGTAGTCCTAGGGGTGTCACTCGAGTCGGTACTGGACAATGTTTCGGACTCTTGAGTGTCTTCTTCTTCAGTCTCCATGTCTTCCACTTCATAGATGCCATTAACAATAATGTTAAGGCTCGGGGAGTTGCTGGGTGAGGGTTCTTCACTCATTTCCTCATCCGATTCTTCTGCTGGCTCTTCCTCGCTCGGGGCAAGCTTTTAAAATCCGCCGGAGGCGATTTCCCATTGAACTCCGGAACGGGTGGCCGTCGGATTCATGACCGTCGGGGGCGCCGGGTGGCCGTCGGGGCCGGCGCTCGGCTTCAGGTCGTCAAAGAGTCCTCCGGCTTTCTTCAGGTCAATATTGGCCGAAGGAATGTTCAAAAGACCCGGGGTGGGCCGATTGACATCATCCGGCGCGGACAGATGTCCGGGGCAGTCGTGATGCTAGGCCGGGGCAGTACTGGGTGCTGTGCCGGGGCAGTGCGGGGTGCAGGGCCGGGGCAGTGCTGGGCGCTGGGCCGGGGCAGTGCTGGGCGCTGTGCTGGGGCAGTGCTGGGCGCTGGGCCGGGGCAGTGCCGGGCGCTGTACTGGGGCAGTGCTGGGGCAGTACTGGGGCAGTGCTGGGCGCGGGGCCGGGGCAGTGCCGGGCGCTGTGCTGGGGCGGTGCCGGGGTGATCACTCGACTGCTGAAGGCTGAAAATTTTTCCAAGCCTTCTACATCAACTTCTTCCCCTTCACTAGACTCTCCCTCCAATTCTTCAACAAGTGGTTCCTCCTCGTCGTCCGTCACGACTTCTCCCTCTCTAAGCACCATGGTTCGGGTGTTAGGGCATTCCCTTGCCATGTGACCCCTACCTTGACATTTAAAACACACAATGGCACTTGGCCGGGCGTTAGTAGTAGGGATTTTTGAACCAAGGTTAGGGTTTACCCGTGGTGCCGACCCTTGGTTAGGGTTTGGTCGCGGTCCGGTGCTCCGGTTAGGGTTTGGCCGGTATGGGGTGTGGCCGGCGCTTCGGTCTCCTCTCACCGGGGCACTGATCGGTGGCGGCGGGGTAGCCTGATGCGAACCGCTTCCTCAATGAAGGGATCGGCTTCAACACCCAAAACTATATTACCAGCTTCACGAATCCTAACTTTTGAAACCGCGGGGAATACTTGAAATCCACTAAGTATAGACTTAGGAACCCCAAGGTATTCAGTCGAATTGGTGCCACAAACAAAGGGTGATGACCTTTGATGATAAACCAAACCTTAAGCTAAGCAACAACGAGCAAAGACTTGAAGGAAAAAGAACAAAGTTCTGAAATTTCAATTATGACTTAACGTGTCTTACAATGATGGCCGAGGCCTCTATTTATAGGGGAGGAAGGGAGAACAGGCTCTCCTTTTCCTCCTATGAATTAGCTAATAAACTAATAAAGAAATACAAAAATAAGGACTGAAACTCGTAGCCTTGTTCACCAAGGAAAAGAGTCATTCCTAAACAAAAACACTAAAAGGGAAAAAGCTGGAAATTCCTAAAAAACAGCTAATCGGGTTCTGGAAGATTCAGCCAAATAAATAGCAAATAAATTAGGAAAATTAAGCCCTTTGGCAGATCACTAGTAGACTTCATGGGCTTCAACTTTCATGTTGGACATCAGTCCAAATTCTGCCTCCAAGTAGCCCAAATTCGTCATTGTTTGTCAGACTAGGAATCTGTCCAAAACCGAGAAATCCTAGCTTGATTAGGATTTCTTGCTTGAATGTACTTGGCTTCCTCTCTTCATTTCCCATAGCATGAATGGTCATCAATACCTCCATGGATCAGGCTCAGGTGGTGGCCTGATCGTAGCTCCTATCATGTGCAGCCTCGGATCAGCATCCGAGCTCCACTCCTTGATGCTTAGGCCAAGCATCACTAGGACTTGTTCTAGCCCTATCTGCTTCAATTCTCCTCCAAATTCAGCTCCGTTTGTTGGAGTGTATTCCTGGAGCCATAAGGATTCCGGTGCCTTTGGAAAATCCCAAAAGGCACGGGTCAATCGTTCGCTGGGCCAAAAGTGCTCCTTTGACGGGCGCTGGCATGGGCCTTGTGCCTGTGGCAGGCTTAGCTTGGGGCCTTCTTCAAATCTGTCCAGGCCTTTTGAGTTCTGCTCCGAGCCTTCTTCCCTGGGTACCTTAGGGGTGTCTTTAGGGGCTGTTGTCGGTCTAGGGCTCGTGGCATTTAGCATGGGGCCTAGTTTAGGTGCTAGGCCTTTATCGGGGCTCGGGGCTGGACTTAGCCCTAGGCTTGGCCTGGGGCCTGAACTTGGAGCTTTGTCTCTCCAAGGCTCCGGAGGTGGTGCCGGTGTAGGTCTGGGGCCGGTGTAGTCCTCGCTCGGCCTCAAGTCTCTAGACTGAACGGGCATTAAATTCTCCTTGTCCGGCGCTCTCGTGGAGGTTTCCTGGCCGGGTGCCCGTGGTGTTGTGACCGCGCCGGCCTTGGTGGCTCGGTTCACATCATCCCCCTCTTCTTGAAAAGAATTCGTCCTCGAATCCATACCTGGTGCACCATTAGAAATAATAAAATTAACCACAGGGGCGTGTAGGACTTGACCTGGTGCTTTATTGGCGCTCCAGGGGTGTTCGGGCCGTATCGGGGCTGGTACGGGTGCTCGGGGCTCCGGCCTGAGCTCTTTGGGCCATACCGGGGCTGGTATGGGGGCTTCGGACTCGGGCGCCGGGCGCTGGTCGGGCGCTGGTGGCTGGTCGGGCGCCGGGGACTGGTCGGGCGCCGGGGGCGGGCGCTGGGGCGCCGGGGCTAGGCACTGGGGCGCCGGTGCTGGGCGCTCGGGCGCCGGTGCTGGGCGCTCGGGTGCTGGGCGCTCGGGTGCTGGCGCTCGGGCGCTGGGCGCTCGGGCGCCGGGGCTAGTGCTGGTGCTGGTGCTAGCGCTGGGCGCTGGGCCGGTACTGGCGCTAGTGCTGGTGCTGGTGCTAGGGCTGGCCCTTGTGCTGGCACTGGTGCTGGGCCGGCGCTGTGCCGAGTGCTGGCCTGGTGCTGGCTCGGGGCAGGGCTGATGCTGGTCCGGGCCAAGCCTGATGCTGGTCCGGGGCCGGCCTGATTCTGGTCCGGGGCAGGGCTGATGCTGGTCCCGGGCAGACTGGGCGCTGTGCCGGGGCAGGGCCGATGCTGGGCCGGGGCAGTGATGGGTGCTGGGCCGGGGCAGTGCTGGGCGCTGGGCCGGGCAGTGCTGGGCGCTGTGCCGGGGCAGTGCTGGGTGCAGAGCCGGGGCAGGCGCTGAGCCTAGTGCTGGGCCTAAATTTTTTCCTCATCTTTTTCTTAAGACTCCACCAACTAAGGATGGGGTCCTCTTCTTCTCTCCTGATTTGATTCCTGAGTTGAGCCCACCATAAAGCAGCATAGTCAGTAAACTCAGTTGTGGCTAGGTTTACCTTTTTCCATTCGGAATAATAATGGCACTCAAAGAAGTCCTCCATGCTCCTCTCCCAATCAATGTACTCATCAGGATTTGCTTTGCCAGCAAATTTGGGTACATTGATATTCCTTCTTGGCCGCCGGTATTCTTCTTCATGAGGAACTCCAAATTGCTCCATGAGTCGGGTGACGCTTTGAGCCATGGCAGTCAGTCGGGCATCAAGAGCATTGAACCTCTCATCTGTCATGATTAGTCACGAACAAAGAACCTCCCAAAATCTCTCTAATGAACCTCACACGCTCTTTTTCTTACCACTCGTGTATGACTTTTTTTTTTTTTTTTTCAAGTCACTCAAATTAGGGTTTTCTTTGAAATTTTCAAAACAAAGGCAATCTCAATTCAAGTAGTTGCAAGTTTCTTCGAAGCTATGCAGTCTAAGTCTACCAATGACACTAACAAGACCTTATACCTAGGGTTTCGGATTTCTAGGGGCCAGAATCTTGAGTTAGGACGAGGGATGACAAGACATACAAATTTGGGTGTTCTACCAAGAAAGCTAGTAGTGCGGAATCTAGTAGCTAACTTATGAAAAACCCCTCTTCTTGAACTTATTCTACTACCTTGATAGTGAACGTGGCCTTGCTTTTTAGCTAGGTCAATTTTTCTAGACCTTTGATTTTTCTTTTCTTTTCTTTTCTTTTTCTTTTCTTTTGATCGGCCACAGCTTTTTCTCACAACAAACTTGAAGAAAGGTAGAAGAATAGAACAAACACAATGAAGCTATTTTTAGGGTTTTTCTGAAACTGAAAACAACGAAAGCATAAAGGATATGAATTCAAGTAAAAGAACCTGAAAACTGGGATAGATTGTTGGTCCAAGAGTTGAACCGCGCTCTGATACCAGCTGATGCGAACCGCTTCCTCAATGAAGGGATCGGCTTCAACACCCAAAACTATATTACCAGCTTCACGAATCCTAACTTTTGAAACCGCGGGGAATACTTGAAATCCACTAAGTATAGACTTAGGAACCCCAAGGTATTCAGTCGAATTGGTGCCACAAACAAAGGGTGATGACCTTTGATGATAAACCAAACCTTAAGCTAAGCAACAACGAGCAAAGACTTGAAGGAAAAAGAACAAAGTTCTGAAATTTCAATTATGACTTAACGTGTCTTACAATGATGGCCGAGGCCTCTATTTATAGGGGAGGAAGGGAGAACAGGCTCTCCTTTTCCACCTATGAATTAGCTAATAAACTAATAAAGAAATACAAAAATAAGGACTGAAACTCGTAGCCTTGTTCACCAAGGAAAAGAGTCATTCCTAAACAAAAACACTAAAAGGGAAAAAGCTGGAAATTCCTAAAAAACAGCTAATCGGGTTCTGGAAGATTCAGCCAAATAAATAGCAAATAAATTAGGAAAATTAAGCCCTTTGGCAGATCACTAGTAGACTTCATGGGCTTCAACTTTCATGTTGGACATCAGTCCAAATTCTGCCTCCAAGTAGCCCAAATTCGTCATTGTTTGTCAGACTAGGAATCTGTCCAAAACCGGGAAATCCTAGCTTGATTAGGATTTCTTGCTTGAATGTACTTGGCTTCCTCTCTTCATTTCCCATAGCATGAATGGTCATCAATACCTCCATGGATCAGGCTCAGGTGGTGGCCTGATCGTAGCTCCTATCATGTGCAGCCTCGGATCAGCATCCGAGCTCCACTCCTTGATGCTTAGGCCAAGCATCACTAGGACTTGTTCTAGCCCTATCTGCTTCAATTCTCCTCCAAATTCAGCTCCGTTTGTTGGAGTGTATTCCTGGAGCCATAAGGATTCCGGTGCCTTTGGAAAATCCCAAAAGGCACGGGTCAATCGTTCGCTGGGCCAAAAGTGCTCCTTTGACGGGCGTTGGCATGGGCCTTGTGCCTGTGGCAGGCTTAGCTTGGGGCCTTCTTCAAATCTGTCCAGGCCTTTTGAGTTCTGCTCCGAGCCTTCTTCCCTGGGTACCTTAGGGGTGTCTTTAGGGGCTGTTGTCGGTCTAGGGCTCGTGGCATTTAGCATGGGGCCTAGTTTAGGTGCTAGGCCTTTATCGGGGCTCGGGGCTGGACTTAGCCCTAGGCTTGGCCTGGGGCCTGAACTTGGAGCTTTGTCTCTCCAAGGCTCCGGAGGTGGTGCCGGTGTAGGTCTGGGGCCGGTGTAGTCCTCGCTCGGCCTCAAGTCTCTAGACTGAACGGGCATTAAATTCTCCTTGTCCGGCGCTCTCGTGGAGGTTTCCTGGCCGGGTGCCCGTGGTGTTGTGACCGCGCCGGCCTTGGTGGCTCGGTTCACATCATAGCCCTTCTTCCAAGGCCGTTCTTCAGCTCCTTCTCAACCCTAGTAGCCACGTGGATCAAGTCATCATAGTCAGCAAAGTTGAGGATGTTGACTTGATGTAGGATCTCTCTTTGCAACCCTCCGGTGAAACGGGCTATCTTGGCATCTTCATCCTCACTCAGATCAAGCCGTGCAACCAGGATCTCCATCTCCTTGTTGTACTCCTCAACCGTCATGCTACCTTGCTTCAAGGATCGAAGCTTGGTGTGCAAGTCTCGGTTGTAGCTACTCGGCACAAACTTCCTCCTCATCTTTCTTTTAAGACTCCTCCAAGTAAGGACGGGGTCCTCCTCTTCTTTCCTGATCAGATTCCTGAGTTGGGACCACCACAAGGCAGCATAGTCAGTAAACTCTAGTGTGGCTAGGGTTACCTTTTTCCTCTCGGAATAGTTGTGGCATTCAAAGAAATCCTCCATGGCTCTCTCCCAATCGATGTAGTCGTCGGGATTGGTTTTGCCAGTGAATTTAGGCACGGTGAGCTTCAGGCTGCTCACATCATCATCTTCTTCCTGCTCATTCCTCCTTGGCCGCCGGGGGACTTCTCCATTCGCGGCTCCGAACTACTCGGCCATTCGGGCCACGTTTTCGGCGATGGCGGTCAATCGGGCATCGAACACATTGAATCTCTCATCTGCCATTGTTAGTCAAGAACAAGACCTCACAAAATCTCTCTAATGATCCTCACACACTCTTGTTCTTACCACTCGTGTATGTATTTTTTTTTTTTTTTTTTTAAATCACTCAAATTAGGGTTTTCTTTGAAATTTTCAAAACAAAGTCAATCTCAATTCAAGTAGTTGCAAGTTTCTTCGAAGCTATGCAGTCCAAGTCTACCAATGACACTAACAAGACCTTATACCTAGGGTTTCGGATTTTCTAGGGGCCAGAATCTTGAGTTAGGACGAGGGATGACAAGACATACAAATTTGGGTGTTCTACCAAGAAAGCTAGTAGTGCGGAATCTAGTAGCTAACTTATGAAAAACCCCTCTTCTTGAACTTATTCTACTACCTTGATAGTGAACGTGGCCTTGCTTTTTAGCTAGGTCAATTTTCTAGACCTTTGATTTTTCTTTTCTTTTCTTTTCTTTTTTCTTTTCTATGATCGGCCACAGCTTTTTCTCACAACAAACTTGAAGAAAGGTAGAAGAATAGAACAAACACAATGAAGCTATTTTTTTAGGGTTTTTTCTGAAACTGAAAACAACGAAAGCATAAAGGATATGAATTCAAGTAAAAGAACCTGAAAACTGGGATAGATTGTTGGTCCAAGAGTTGAACCGCGCTCTGATACCAGCTGATGCGAACCGCTTCCTCAATGAAGGGATCGGCTTCAACACCCAAAACTATATTACCAGCTTCACGAATCCTAACTTTTGAAACCGCGGGGAATACTTGAAATCCACTAAGTATAGACTTAGGAACCCCAAGGTATTCAGTCGAATTGGTGCCACAAACAAAGGGTGATGACCTTTGATGATAAACCAAACCTTAAGCTAAGCAACAACGAGCAAAGACTTGAAGGAAAAAGAACAAAGTTCTGAAATTTCAATTATGACTTAACGTGTCTTACAATGATGGCCGAGGCCTCTATTTATAGTACAAGGGTGGCCTAAGCCGACTCCAACTCTAATAAGGTAAGACTAAAATAATCCTAAAAGATAGGCCGAAGAAAATATTAAAATACACAAAGTTGTCCGAGAGTGAAATTCTAAAACCGGCAAAATTTGCACAAAACCCTAATCCGGGCGGATTAGGGCACGCCGGGTGACCGTGTCCGGACGGGATTAGGAAAACCCTCCGGGCGCGTGTTGGACTCCGGACGCGGCTAGGAAAAGTGCCCGGAACCCGCGCGGTGGCAATTCTGTAATTACCGCAGGTTCCGGGTGACCGGGCGGTCGGGTGGCGTCCTTCGGTGCTGGCGACCGGCTCGGCATCAAGGGCTCCGGACCCGGTGCTAGGGTTTTGGTGATGCCGGGCGGTTCTGGCTTTTGGCTGAACATTTCCTCGGACAAGTGAGGTTCCTCCCAAGTATTTTGACCTCCTGAATCTTCTGGCTTCAACTTGTCCGCCAGGTTCTGAGTGTGGAGCAGGGTTAGCCGAGGCAGGGGCCGGTTGACTGCATCCGCCGGGGCCCGGGCAGTGTCCTTGGGAAGCCAACCTGTCTTGGCCACATATTCTCGAATCTTCTGGTCTTCTGTACGCCAGAACTCTCTCCAGATGGCTCTTGGCGTGTGCTTGACTTGAGGGATCATTGAAGAGAGGTTAGGGAAGGATTGAGACTCGGTGCTCCGTCTAGGGCTTAGGTTCTCGGCCAGTAGCATGGCCTGGAACTCTCTTCCGTCTCGAGGTGTCTTCCTTCCCTGTGGGGCAGACCTGAGCTTGTTCTTGAACTCATTTCTAGGCTTGAGAGCTTGTAGGTAGCCAGTCCTTAATTCTAGGCGCTTTTTGTATGGACCCGGAGTGCTGCCTTCTACGGGGTACCTTGGTGGGGTGTAGGTATACCTTTGTGGTCCGGGGCGGTGGAGCCGGGTCATATCAGGCAATGACGCAGCTAATGAGGTAATAACCGAGGCGCGTCTATTGCTGGTTGAAAACTATTTCCAAACCCCCTCCTAGGCCATGAGCTTGTCTTGTGGCCTTTGAGAATTTCTAGAAGGGTTCCCTTCGGGGTAAAGCCCTACAATCTCTTAGTTTAAATATTTTTTACAGAAGCTAATCCAAGAAATGGTTATCCATCTCTTTGATGTACTTGAATTGCTCTGAGCGATGAATATGACATTGGTTTGTCAACACAAAAAAATTGCAGAATAAGCTCAGTTTTGACAAAAGAAGAAATAACAGTTACATAGCTGATAGTAGTATACATGATCCAGCTCTATCTTCTGCAACTACAGGCTAACTCGACAAACATATATCGTCATATGATTCTTGGCGGAACAAAACATGGCTACCTCAACTATAGTGCTCAGAAACAATGGCTATCTACTATCTTGTAGCTCTTTGGATAATATATCTAGCTAGTGCTTTTGAGCAATTAAAACTCTCGATCGGTTCAACGAATAGAAGTAGAACTCGCTGGAACACCTAGATTAATTAGATGCTCTCTAAAAGTGCTGATAGTAAGAGTGTGGAACATCAATTAAGTATGATACGTTACATGATTGTCAAAATCTTGCAGATTTGTTCCTTTAATTGGAGGGTTAATTTGACAAGTATGGAGAAGTATTGAGGCTATAGATCTTGTTGAAGAAAAAACAAAGTCGAGGAGATGCTTCTTTAGGGTAGCATGTCCAACAAATTAGGCAAATTGTAAAAACTTGTTTTGATGATTGTATAATCGAAAGAGAGAGAGAGATTATATCTTCCTTGACGTACTAATTTATTAGGTCATATGGGTAAAATTGTTCGAAAAAAACGCTATTAGTTAAGACACCTGAACGAATGCATTTACTTGACTCGACTTTTGGTTGAAAGACGGAAAGAAGTTTGTGAAAGGCGGAGAATAGTGAGTACCACATTGTTGAAGAAGACATGAGGCTGAGTAGAATAGTGGTATAAAAGTGATACTAAAACAGCTAAACAAATCATACCTTTCTCGGCCTTTTGGCTAAGATCAAGTGTAGTATCTGTTCTTATCAGTTTAATATCTGATATGTGAGCCAATGGCTCACACGATATTAAATTAATTTTTATAGGGGGAGTTTCCCACTACTAGAGCTTGCTCTAGGGGATTCTCAAGTGTCGCTCATGCGTTGCACTATTGCAAGAGCCTGGCACACCCCACCAATTTTCAGTTGAAATTTTATTTTTTATGACAAATGTTTTAAAGCTGTTTAATTATCCTCCTATCTAAATATTATTTTTATAAGCTTAAAAATTAGCTTCCTTGCACTGTTTTTAATTGGATTGCTTAAGAATAATAGACTGTTTGTTTGAATCTAATACTACTGCGGTTAGATTAGGCATATACAATGAAGCAGGTTGGGTCATAATAATAATAGTGCAGCTAGTGCTATTCTCGTAACACCACCATACCACATTGAAAGGAAAAGGATAACAGGAGAAGAGAAACAAGTATAAAACAGAAACCAAGTGCAACTTGACAACATACTTACCTGGACGGGATCTACAAGTGATCAAGAAGGCTTGTGGTCTAGGCTAGTGACCTCCATTGCACATTAAGGAGGGGTGCTGGGCTAAAGGGCTTCCCAATGAGGAAGAGCCTACGTCATAATTTGTGGTAGCGGGGGGCCTGTGTATCGCGCGACCCCTACCCAATTTTAAGTTCAATATTTCTTTCTTTAATAATCACTTTCTGCTTGTTGTTGAGTCCTAGGCATCATCATCATATTCCTTACTTTGCTCATGGGGATGATTTTCTAACTATTAAATCCATTCCAAGGAGGTTGGCTACGCAGGTGCCTGTTGTTGCAGAGTTGATTGAATCATTTTACAAAAATAAACTAGTTACTGAAATGGCTGTGGCCAAGGCTGTTCCACTATTACCACATTGCTAGTGTGCAAGAATACAGTCCTTCCTCTTTGAAGCTAGACACTATAAAATGCAACTCAAACTCAAGTTTAGAACTCACGCAGCCTTGCAGTGAGTACATAGCGAACTATTCTTTCGCCTTTTACTAAAGAATACCGTGTACGCTCTGCTTTATAGAGGCATACGTCTATTTTTGGAGGGCTTGTTCCTTAATTGGAACAGCCCCACATTCTCTAAGTCTTAATATTTTGCTTAATACTTAACTTATGGTGTTATTTTTATTCTCATTTCAAAATTGTTTACATCTTGCTCTACCAAAACAATATACAACATTCTTGAAAGGTTTTATGTTGGAACTAGGCTAGTCACGAGTCTTGTGGCCAAGACACCTATACTAACGTTAATCGAGAACGGATTAGTTTTAGTCGCATGTGCCCCGTGTATGACTATGGTAGTTGTTGATACGGCCATTAACTAAGTGTTTCCGCAACTAAGCTCAAATATAATCGTGAGTGAGGCTCCTAACAAAGGTGTTTGTTATTGTGTTTAATGATAGTCACATCATATAATTGAGTTCTAACAGCAGACAACACAAATGGTCGAAAGCCTGTTATTGAGCTAGAAACACTCCAGCAAATAGCCATGGTAAAAAATAGGAGTACAATTGAAACCATCAACAATGAAAACTGCACACTGACAACATTCAACAAACAAAAACCATAATCAAATCATACACGAAACATCGTTGAAATGGCAAATTAAAAAAAAACAGTTAAGCACATAGTCATGGTCCATAAAACACGGTTGTCTCAAGTCGCTCCGGTCTAGCCTTGATAACATCTAGCTCACAAACGATGTACGAATCAGACATACAAATACCAGTAGATTCTTCTTAGGGACATGTACTCACACGTTCTAGCGTCGACTCCAATTCGTGTCGTAGCTGCAAGCTAAGACTACCCACAATCTCTACCAATTTATGAACGTGGGTAATAGAAACAAGAGCAGGGACTGAAATCCATTCCAAGCAGAATCATTACTAAAATAAACTATTTACTGACGTGATCTTTTCATTTTGGTGGAAATCTAGTATTTAAATACTGCTCAATTTCGGAATTATATTTTTTGTTCGGTCGGAAATGCTTCAAGTCTAGGGATCAATATCATAAACTTTAATGTTTGATGATCCCTTTCCCTCTGGGAGGATTTTTTTTTGGTTATAACAAGTGTATCAGGGTTTTTAATGTGCATCGTTCCGATAGAGATTTCGTACAACATTCAACCCTTAAAGAAAACAAGGAAGGATAAATAGGTATCTCCTTGGCATCAACCTTTTAAGATGTAGTTATGTGACGATATTTCGTGCGTTTTATGCCCTCGATTAGCCTAAGGATCTCCCATGCTTGATCTCATTTTGCCATGATTTATATGCTTATTTGGTTATTGTGTGCAAAGTGCTCTTTTGTTGTTCAAGTGCCACTTTGAAGGCAAATTCAGTGCCTATTGGAGTTTTCTCTGTGCATTTTCAGTCCTTGGCGTCATAGTACTGGTGACGAGGAGCACGTAGGATCAAACGGGAGGTCAATCGGAGCTAGGACGGAGGAGATATGACCGTTGCAAAATCGAGAAAAGTGCACAGCTTTCTACTGAAGTTTTCGGGGAGAACCTCATAGTTCTCGTTGAGAAGTTTTCGCCAAATAGATACAGGAGGCTGACGCTGGTTTTTTTAAGAAGTTTTCGCCGAAAACATGTGAAGGAACTTGAAGACGGCTCAGTGGTTTTCAAAGGAATTTTCCAGCAGCCTATTTAAAGAGGATTTTGGGCAGAATTTGGGGAGATCATTCATTAATTCACACCTTCGACTTTTTCCTCCCAATTGCTTACTTCTCCTCTCCTATCATCAACCATAATCATCCTCCATCTCAACCTAAGAGCTAAGTGAAGATCATCTATAAAGAAGGAGCCATACCTTGGATTGAAGCTTGAAGAGCCAAGTTGCAAGATTCTCCATGGAAACAAGGATGATCTCCTCTCCTCAATTTCAGGTTTCTTCCATCGTGAACTTCCCGTCGGTGAGCTCCTCCGTGATGACCTATTCCCACCATCCGTTTTGTGGAATGCCTCCACCTCGTCGTTCAAATGACTACAACAATCTCCAAGATCTCCGAATTTCCTCCCAGACAAGGTTCTGCGATCTCCCGAATTTCACATATCTCCCAATCTGAGAAGTTCCTGAGGCGATTGGGCACGCCGGAGTTGCTATTGTGATCTCATCATCATCGTTCAAATGAGGTGGGGGCCCGCCGGAGTTGCTGAGGAGATGACGGCTAAAATCAAAGGCAATGTCGGTGAAGGGAGGGTGACTACAAATGAATTGGTGTGACAACGTTGACGATAGACGTTGGATGGCTGAAAATATAATTGATGAGAGTGATTTTTGTGTATATTATTGAAAAGGTTGATGCTAAATTGAACCAATTCGTAATTGGTATTATTATAATAGGTACTTAAATGTAATATGTCCTGTGTGGAATAGAATAATAATAAAATTAATTAATTTAATCATATTTAATTTAAAGGCTTGAGATCCGTTGATTGAACGGACGGATGAGATCGTGACACGCAAGCGGGTGCACTAAATGCACCCACCTAGCTGGGTGCACCGGAGTGTTCACCTTGAAATTATATTTACTTGTTGTGTTTTAAAATTTGAAATTATTAATTTTAAAATAATAATTGTGTTCATTATGCTGAGTTGACAACTAATTATACAATTTGAATTTTAAAATTTTGATAAGTAATGTTTTTCTACTTTTTTAATACCGCCGATATTATGTAATAATTTTTAATTTACAACTAAACACCATTTTAGGTACATTTTGAAATTAATTAATTTAATTATTTAATTTTGATAATTATAATTGATAGTGAACGGAGCCTAAGTCACAAGTAATGTTTTCATGTCTTTTAATCCAGGACTTTGAGTACTCCTGGCCATGATGCAATTCGAAAGGTCACCCTAGTTCCACGAGGTCAGGCACCAACGAGGTCTTACGTTTATTCCAGGTGATGATCCTACCTTGATCTCCAAGCAACAACTCTTTGCCAGAATCGTTGGCGGACTTGGAGGTTGAGCTGCTGAGGAAATTATTTTCAACTAGTGCAGCTGGTGACTTGCAACAGATCATTGGTTTGGCCAAGCAGGCACCTTCAATTTCCTTTTGCAATAATTTCTACATTGTGCTGAACAAGGGGATGTAAGTATATAACTAAGGATTCGTGTTTGATGTTTTTCTTCTAACAGATGGTAACGATGTTTGGAATGTCCGAGATTGGGCCATGGTCGCTGATGGACTCGTAAGCTATGAGTGGGGACGTTATCATGAGAATGATGACAAGGAACTCGAGATCTAGAATGTATGCAAATTAACTCACAGATCAACGGAAACCTGTGACAAATCTGTGAAGTTAAACTGATGGCACCAATCATGTCTGAAGCTTCAGAGTTGTACTGTTGGAAATTGTGAGTGGTTGAATGATCAAGAAAAAGGTTATCTTTATCCAGGCCAGCAGCTGATCAAATGATCCCTATGTAAAAATCAAATTCCATTGCATACAGCATAACGAACATGCAGGCTATTGCTAGCTTGTGGGATTCTTGCAGTGATCAGAAGCTGGTTCAACTTCATAACTGTACTATTCTGGGTTTAAAAGGAGGCCAGATGAAGGGAAGTGTGCATTCCAATGGCCTCCAAAAACTACCACATTGGTGAAATTGCCTACAAAAAGAGATGAAACAGGAGTATAAGAAGTGAGTTCAGCAGTTAAGGAAAAGCATCTTTGCGCTTGGGGCAATGACGCAGCTAATGAGGTAATAACCGAGGCGCGTCTATTGCTGGTTGAAAACTATTTCCAAACCCCCTCCTAGGCCATGAGCTTGTCTTGTGGCCTTTGAGAATTTCTGGAAGGGTTCCCTTCGGGGTAAAGCCCTACAATCTCTTAGTTTAAATATTTTTTACAGAAGCTAATCCAAGAAATGGTTATCCATCTCTTTGATGTACTTGAATTGCTCTGAGCGATGAATATGACATTGGTTTGTCAACACAAAAAAATTGCAGAATAAGCTCAGTTTTGACAAAAGAAGAAATAACAGTTACATAGCTGATAGTAGTATACATGATCCAGCTCTATCTTCTGCAACTACAGGCTAACTCGACAAACATATATCGTCATATGATTCTTGGCGGAACAAAACATGGCTACCTCAACTATAGTGCTCAGAAACAATGGCTATCTACTATCTTGTAGCTCTTTGGATAATATATCTAGCTAGTGCTTTTGAGCAATTAAAACTCTCGATCGGTTCAACGAATAGAAGTAGAACTCGCTGGAACACCTAGATTAATTAGATGCTCTCTAAAAGTGCTGATAGTAAGAGTGTGGAACATCAATTAAGTATGATACGTTACATGATTGTCAAAATCTTGCAGATTTGTTCCTTTAATTGGAGGGTTAATTTGACAAGTATGGAGAAGTATTGAGGCTATAGATCTTGTTGAAGAAAAAACAAAGTCGAGGAGATGCTTCTTTAGGGTAGCATGTCCAACAAATTAGGCAAATTGTAAAAACTTGTTTTGATGATTGTATAATCGAAAGAGAGAGAGAGATTATATCTTCCTTGACGTACTAATTTATTAGGTCATATGGGTAAAATTGTTCGAAAAAACGCTATTAGTTAAGACACCTGAACGAATGCATTTACTTGACTCGACTTTTGGTTGAAAGACGGAAAGAAGTTTGTGAAAGGCGGAGAATAGTGAGTACCACATTGTTGAAGAAGACATGAGGCTGAGTAGAATAGTGGTATAAAAGTGATACTAAAACAGCTAAACAAATCATACCTTTCTCGGCCTTTTGGCTAAGATCAAGTGTAGTATCTGTTCTTATCAGTTTAATATCTGATATGTGAGCCAATGGCTCACACGATATTAAATTAATTTTTATAGGGGGAGTTTCCCACTACTAGAGCTTGCTCTAGGGGATTCTCAAGTGTCGCTCATGCGTTGCACTATTGCAAGAGCCTGGCACACCCCACCAATTTTCAGTTGAAATTTTATTTTTTATGACAAATGTTTTAAAGCTGTTTAATTATCCTCCTATCTAAATATTATTTTTATAAGCTTAAAAATTAGCTTCCTTGCACTGTTTTTAATTGGATTGCTTAAGAATAATAGACTGTTTGTTTGAATCTAATACTACTGCGGTTAGATTAGGCATATACAATGAAGCAGGTTGGGTCATAATAATAATAGTGCAGCTAGTGCTATTCTCGTAACACCACCATACCACATTGAAAGGAAAAGGATAACAGGAGAAGAGAAACAAGTATAAAACAGAAACCAAGTGCAACTTGACAACATACTTACCTGGACGGGATCTACAAGTGATCAAGAAGGCTTGTGGTCTAGGCTAGTGACCTCCATTGCACATTAAGGAGGGGTGCTGGGCTAAGGTCTTCCCAATGAGGAAGAGCCTACGTCATAATTTGTGGTAGCGGGGGCCTGTGTTCGCGCGACCCCTACCCAATTTTAAGTTCAATATTTCTTTCTTTAATAATCACTTTCTGCTTGTTGTTGAGTCCTAGGCATCATCATCATATTCCTTACTTTGCTCATGGGGATGATTTTCTAACTATTAAATCCATTCCAAGGAGGTTGGCTACGCAGGTGCCTGTTGTTGCAGAGTTGATTGAATCATTTTACAAAAATAAACTAGTTACTGAAATGGCTGTGGCCAAGGCTGTTCCACTATTACCACATTGCTAGTGTGCAAGAATACAGTCCTTCCTCTTTGAAGCTAGACACTATAAAATGCAACTCAAACTCAAGTTTAGAACTCACGCAGCCTTGCAGTGAGTACATAGCGAACTATTCTTTCGCCTTTTACTAAAGAATACCGTGTACGCTCTGCTTTATAGAGGCATACGTCTATTTTTGGAGGGCTTGTTCCTTAATTGGAACAGCCCACATTCTCTAAGTCTTAATATTTTGCTTAATACTTAACTTATGGTGTTATTTTTATTCTCATTTCAAAATTGTTTACATCTTGCTCTACCAAAACAATATACAACATTCTTGAAAGGTTTTATGTTGGAACTAGGCTAGTCACGAGTCTTGTGGCCAAGACACCTATACTAACGTTAATCGAGAACGGATTAGTTTTAGTCGCATGTGCCCCGTGTATGACTATGGTAGTTGTTGATACGGCCATTAACTAAGTGTTTCCGCAACTAAGCTCAAATATAATCGTGAGTGAGGCTCCTAACAAAGGTGTTTGTTATTGTGTTTAATGATAGTCACATCATATAATTGAGTTCTAACAGCAGACAACACAAATGGTCGAAAGCCTGTTATTGAGCTAGAAACACTCCAGCAAATAGCCATGGTAAAAAATAGGAGTACAATTGAAACCATCAACAATGAAAACTGCACACTGACAACATTCAACAAACAAAAACCATAATCAAATCATACACGAAACATCGTTGAAATGGCAAATTAAAAAAAAAACAGTTAAGCACATAGTCATGGTCCATAAAACACGGTTGTCTCAAGTCGCTCCGGTCTAGCCTTGATAACATCTAGCTCACAAACGATGTACGAATCAGACATACAAATACCAGTAGATTCTTCTTAGGGACATGTACTCACACGTTCTAGCGTCGACTCCAATTCGTGTCGTAGCTGCAAGCTAAGACTACCCACAATCTCTACCAATTTATGAACGTGGGTAATAGAAACAAGAGCAGGGACTGAAATCCATTCCAAGCAGAATCATTACTAAAATAAACTATTTACTGACGTGATCTTTTCATTTTGGTGGAAATCTAGTATTTAAATACTGCTCAATTTCGGAATTATATTTTTTGTTCGGTCGGAAATGCTTCAAGTCTAGGGATCAATATCATAAACTTTAATGTTTGATGATCCCTTTCCCTCTGGGAGGATTTTTTTTGGTTATAACAAGTGTATCAGGGTTTTTAATGTGCATCGTTCCGATAGAGATTTCGTACAACATTCAACCCTTAAAGAAAACAAGGAAGGATAAATAGGTATCTCCTTGGCATCAACCTTTTAAGATGTAGTTATGTGACGATATTTCGTGCGTTTTATGCCCTCGATTAGCCTAAGGATCTCCCATGCTTGATCTCATTTTGCCATGATTTATATGCTTATTTGGTTATTGTGTGCAAAGTGCTCTTTTGTTGTTCAAGTGCCACTTTGAAGGCAAATTCAGTGCCTATTGGAGTTTTCTCTGTGCATTTTCAGTCCTTGGCGTCATAGTACTGGTGACGAGGAGCACGTAGGATCAAACGGGAGGTCAATCGGAGCTAGGACGGAGGAGATATGACCGTTGCAAAATCGAGAAAAGTGCACAGCTTTCTACTGAAGTTTTCGGGGAGAACCTCATAGTTCTCGTTGAGAAGTTTTCGCCAAATAGATACAGGAGGCTGACGCTGGTTTTTTTAAGAAGTTTTCGCCGAAAACATGTGAAGGAACTTGAAGACGGCTCAGTGGTTTTCAAAGGAATTTTCCAGCAGCCTATTTAAAGAGGATTTTGGGCAGAATTTGGGGAGATCATTCATTAATTCACACCTTCGACTTTTTCCTCCCAATTGCTTACTTCTCCTCTCCTATCATCAACCATAATCATCCTCCATCTCAACCTAAGAGCTAAGTGAAGATCATCTATAAAGAAGGAGCCATACCTTGGATTGAAGCTTGAAGAGCCAAGTTGCAAGATTCTCCATGGAAACAAGGATGATCTCCTCTCCTCAATTTCAGGTTTCTTCCATCGTGAACTTCCCGTCGGTGAGCTCCTCCGTGATGACCTATTCCCACCATCCGTTTTGTGGAATGCCTCCACCTCGTCGTTCAAATGACTACAACAATCTCCAAGATCTCCGAATTTCCTCCCAGACAAGGTTCTGCGATCTCCCGAATTTCACATATCTCCCAATCTGAGAAGTTCCTGAGGCGATTGGGCACGCCGGAGTTGCTATTGTGATCTCATCATCATCGTTCAAATGAGGTGGTGGGCCCGCCGGAGTTGCTGAGGAGATGACGGCTAAAATCAAAGGCAATGTCGGTGAAGGGAGGGTGACTACAAATGAATTGGTGTGACAACGTTGACGATAGACGTTGGATGGCTGAAAATATAATTGATGAGAGTGATTTTTGTGTATATTATTGAAAAGGTTGATGCTAAATTGAACCAATTCGTAATTGGTATTATTATAATAGGTACTTAAATGTAATATGTCCTGTGTGGAATAGAATAATAATAAAATTAATTAATTTAATCATATTTAATTTAAAGGCTTGAGATCCGTTGATTGAACGGACGGATGAGATCGTGACACGCAAGCGGGTGCACTAAATGCACCCACCTAGCTGGGTGCACCGGAGTGTTCACCTTGAAATTATATTTACTTGTTGTGTTTTAAAATTTGAAATTATTAATTTTAAAATAATAATTGTGTTCATTATGCTGAGTTGACAACTAATTATACAATTTGAATTTTAAAATTTTGATAAGTAATGTTTTTCTACTTTTTTAATACCGCCGATATTATGTAATAATTTTTAATTTACAACTAAACACCATTTTAGGTACATTTTGAAATTAATTAATTTAATTATTTAATTTTGATAATTATAATTGATAGTGAACGGAGCCTAAGTCACAAGTAATGTTTTCATGTCTTTTAATCCAGGACTTTGAGTACTCCTGGCCATGATGCAATTCGAAAGGTCACCCTAGTTCCACGAGGTCAGGCACCAACGAGGTCTTACGTTTATTCCAGGTGATGATCCTACCTTGATCTCCAAGCAACAACTCTTTGCCAGAATCGTTGGCGGACTTGGAGGTTGAGCTGCTGAGGAAATTATTTTCAACTAGTGCAGCTGGTGACTTGCAACAGATCATTGGTTTGGCCAAGCAGGCACCTTCAATTTCCTTTTGCAATAATTTCTACATTGTGCTGAACAAGGGGATGTAAGTATATAACTAAGGATTCGTGTTTGATGTTTTTCTTCTAACAGATGGTAACGATGTTTGGAATGTCCGAGATTGGGCCATGGTCGCTGATGGACTCGTAAGCTATGAGTGGGGACGTTATCATGAGAATGATGACAAGGAACTCGAGATCTAGAATGTATGCAAATTAACTCACAGATCAACGGAAACCTGTGACAAATCTGTGAAGTTAAACTGATGGCACCAATCATGTCTGAAGCTTCAGAGTTGTACTGTTGGAAATTGTGAGTGGTTGAATGATCAAGAAAAAGGTTATCTTTATCCAGGCCAGCAGCTGATCAAATGATCCCTATGTAAAAATCAAATTCATTGCATACAGCATAACGAACATGCAGGCTATTGCTAGCTTGTGGGATTCTTGCAGTGATCAGAAGCTGGTTCAACTTCATAACTGTACTATTCTGGGTTTAAAAGGAGGCCAGATGAAGGGAAGTGTGCATTCCAATGGCCTCCAAAAACTACCACATTGGTGAAATTGCCTACAAAAAGAGATGAAACAGGAGTATAAGAAGTGAGTTCAGCAGTTAAGGAAAAGCATCTTTGCGCTTGGGGCAATGACGCAGCTAATGAGGTAATAACCGAGGCGCGTCTATTGCTGGTTGAAAACTATTTCCAAACCCCCTCCTAGGCCATGAGCTTGTCTTGTGGCCTTTGAGAATTTCTGGAAGGGTTCCCTTCGGGTAAAGCCCTACAATCTCTTAGTTTAAATATTTTTTACAGAAGCTAATCCAAGAAATGGTTATCCATCTCTTTGATGTACTTGAATTGCTCTGAGCGATGAATATGACATTGGTTTGTCAACACAAAAAAATTGCAGAATAAGCTCAGTTTTGACAAAAGAAGAAATAACAGTTACATAGCTGATAGTAGTATACATGATCCAGCTCTATCTTCTGCAACTACAGGCTAACTCGACAAACATATATCGTCATATGATTCTTGGCGGAACAAAACATGGCTACCTCAACTATAGTGCTCAGAAACAATGGCTATCTACTATCTTGTAGCTCTTTGGATAATATATCTAGCTAGTGCTTTTGAGCAATTAAAACTCTCGATCGGTTCAACGAATAGAAGTAGAACTCGCTGGAACACCTAGATTAATTAGATGCTCTCTAAAAGTGCTGATAGTAAGAGTGTGGAACATCAATTAAGTATGATACGTTACATGATTGTCAAAATCTTGCAGATTTGTTCCTTTAATTGGAGGGTTAATTTGACAAGTATGGAGAAGTATTGAGGCTATAGATCTTGTTGAAGAAAAAACAAAGTCGAGGAGATGCTTCTTTAGGGTAGCATGTCCAACAAATTAGGCAAATTGTAAAAACTTGTTTTGATGATTGTATAATCGAAAGAGAGAGAGAGATTATATCTTCCTTGACGTACTAATTTATTAGGTCATATGGGTAAAATTGTTCGAAAAAAAACGCTATTAGTTAAGACACCTGAACGAATGCATTTACTTGACTCGACTTTGGTTGAAAGACGGAAAGAAGTTTGTGAAAGGCGGAGAATAGTGAGTACCACATTGTTGAAGAAGACATGAGGCTGAGTAGAATAGTGGTATAAAAGTGATACTAAAACAGCTAAACAAATCATACCTTTCTCGGCCTTTTGGCTAAGATCAAGTGTAGTATCTGTTCTTATCAGTTTAATATCTGATATGTGAGCCAATGGCTCACACGATATTAAATTAATTTTTATAGGGGGAGTTTCCCACTACTAGAGCTTGCTCTAGGGGATTCTCAAGTGTCGCTCATGCGTTGCACTATTGCAAGAGCCTGGCACACCCCACCAATTTTCAGTTGAAATTTTATTTTTTATGACAAATGTTTTTAAAGCTGTTTAATTATCCTCCTATCTAAATATTATTTTTATAAGCTTAAAAATTAGCTTCCTTGCACTGTTTTTAATTGGATTGCTTAAGAATAATAGACTGTTTGTTTGAATCTAATACTACTGCGGTTAGATTAGGCATATACAATGAAGCAGGTTGGGTCATAATAATAATAGTGCAGCTAGTGCTATTCTCGTAACACCACCATACCACATTGAAAGGAAAAGGATAACAGGAGAAGAGAAACAAGTATAAAACAGAAACCAAGTGCAACTTGACAACATACTTACCTGGACGGGATCTACAAGTGATCAAGAAGGCTTGTGGTCTAGGCTAGTGACCTCCATTGCACATTAAGGAGGGTGCTGGGCTAAGGTCTTCCCAATGAGGAAGAGCCTACGTCATAATTTGTGGTAGCGGGGGCCTGTGTTCGCGCGACCCCTACCCAATTTTAAGTTCAATATTTCTTTCTTTAATAATCACTTTCTGCTTGTTGTTGAGTCCTAGGCATCATCATCATATTCCTTACTTTGCTCATGGGGATGATTTTCTAACTATTAAATCCATTCCAAGGAGGTTGGCTACGCAGGTGCCTGTTGTTGCAGAGTTGATTGAATCATTTTACAAAAATAAACTAGTTACTGAAATGGCTGTGGCCAAGGCTGTTCCACTATTACCACATTGCTAGTGTGCAAGAATACAGTCCTTCCTTTTTGAAGCTAGACACTATAAAAAGCAACTCAAACTCAAGTTTAGAACTCACGCAGCCTTGCAGTGAGTACAAGCAAACTATTCTTTCGCCTTTTACAAAAGAATACCGTGTACGCTCTGCTTTATAGAGGCATACTCTATTTTGGAGGGCTTGTTCCTTAATTGGAACAGCCCCACATTCTCTAAGTCTTAATATTTGCTTAATACTTAACTTATGGTGTTATTTTTATTCTCATTCAAAATTGTTTACATCTTGCTCTACCAAAAAAATATACAAAAATCTTAAAAAGGTTTTATTTGGAACTAGGCTAGTCACGAGTCTTGTGGCCAAGACACCTATACTAACTTAATCGAGAACGATTAGTTTTAGTCGCATGTGCCCCGTGTATGACTATGTATTTGTTGATACGGCCATTAACTAAGTGTTTCCGCAACTAAGCTCAAATATAATCGTGAGTGAGGCTCCTAACAAAGGTGTTTGTTATTGTGTTTAATGATAGTCACATCATATAAATGAGTTCTAACAGCAGACAACACAAATGGTCGAAAGCCTGTTATTGAGCTAGAAACACCCCAAACAAATAGCCATGGTAAAAAATAGGAGTACAATTGAAACCATCAACAATGAAAACTGCACACTGACAACATTCAACAAACAAAAACCATAATCAAATCATACACGAAACATCGTTGAAATGGCAAATAAAAAAAAACAGTTAAGCACATAGTCATGGTCCATAAAACACGGTTGTCTCAAGTCGCCTCCGGTCTAGCCTTGATAAATCAGCTCACAAACATTACGAATCAACATACAAATACCAGTAATTCTTCTTAGGGACATTACCACACGTTCTAGCGCGACTCCAAATTCGTGTCGTAGCTGCAAGCTAAGGCAACCCACAAACTCTACCAATTTATGAACGGGGGTAATAGAAACAAAGCAGGGACTGAAATCCTTTCCCCAAGCAGAATCATTACTAAAATAAACTATTTACTGACTGATCCCTTTTCCCTCGGGGAGGATTTTTGTTGGTTATAACAAGTGTATCGGTTTTTAATGTGCATCGTTCCGATAGAGTTTGTACAACATTCAACCCTTAAAAAAACAAGGAAGGATAAATGGTATCCCCTTTGGCCTCAACCTTTTAAGATGAGCATATTTTTTTCGCATATTTGGATGTCATAGTTACCGCGTTGGCTTTTTAATGAGGATACATATCTTGTACATGACCTAAAAATCAATGTAGCTCCATCGCAACATCATACCGTTTTCTCAATTTATTTGAGCATTCTTTTTATTCTTGCAGGACCCAATCATGTGTTGGGGGTTAGGAAATTGTCGAAGTGTCTATAAGAAGTAGTCCCTATCTTGCTCTAAGTATCTGTTGCATTAATGCTTATTCAATAGCGCAAAACTAATAGCTTATAGTTATTCCTTAACATGTAATTTCGTTTTGGGTTGGGTTAAGGTGTGAAGTGATTAATGCATTTTTAAATAATGTCGCCATTACTTTAAACCCCCCCCGTTAATAACTGATAAAGACTCTCGCCACATAGTTACAACGGTTTAAAATTGACGGAAACCTCCACTATGTTTGGGAAACTAATAATTCACCCTTATTTATACCGAGCATTATTCTCTTCATTTGCGCCGCACCCTTATGGCCTTATGCTTTCTCTGTCAAAAAGCTGTGCAGATCTTCCTCACAAACAAACCAACAAAAATAGATTGATGTCAATCCCCATGGATGCATCTTGGCACTAGCAGCGAGGTACCTTTTATTTTTTCTGCTTATCTACAAATAGTTAATCTATCATTTTCTAATTGCTCTACCTTTGCTTTTGTATGTCCAGAGGTTTTTGGGTTTAATCTACGATCTACAAACCAATAGTGGATTTCTGGTTTCCAGCTACAAAGGTATTCCAATCATTTGAATTTACTCCATTTTGCTTCCATTTCGAGATCGTAATTTTATTCTTAACTTTTCCCTTTTTTATACCCAACGACAATCTTGGTGTTTCATCTCGTCTAACTACAATTTTCTATTTTGTGTTTTCAAGTTATCCATTTGGAGCTGCTCGTGTGGAAACAACGATTGAAACAGGGACATCGACGAAATAACGGTTTATCCCTTTAAAATTCTCCTTTTTGGAAAAATCCCAGAATTTTTTGGGTTTAATTTTTTTCGAAAGGGTTCCTTTTATTTATGATTTTATTTTTTAACCTTAATTCATTAAAGTTTTTTAGGGGTTAAAATTTTTTGTTTTTTTTTACTTTTTTGGAGGGGCTTTTGGTAAACCCTATAAAATTTGGTTTTGTCGCCCTTTTTGGGTAACAATTAGAATCAGCAAAGGGAATTCCTTCATCCATTACTTGTGTTTTGTGAAAAGTAAAGATATCGGGCTTTTGTAGGGAAATTAAGATTTGTTTTAAAATTTTACCTTTTGTTTTTTAAATTTACGAAAAAAAATTTTTCTTTTATTATTTGTTAAGAAAAAATATAAAAGAAAATTGGTTTTTGTGATTTTTTGATATGGTCCTTTTCGTTTTGTTCTTGTGGTAGGGGCTAAACTTTTGATAATTAGATTAATTGTAAAGAATTTTTAGATTTTACATTTTAGATCAATTTTAAAAAAAATTTTTTTTTTTTTTTAATTTTTGGGTTTTTTTTAAAGTAATTTTTAGTCCACCCAAAAGTTGGTAACGGCGACTAAAAGACATCAAATAAAAAAGGGGATAAAAATTATTTATTTGGGTTGCGGGGAAATCTTACCACACATAGGGGGGACTCACACTAAAGGTTTTTATTAGCAAGTTGCCACTGTTTCAATATCCTTTCTTGGAAGGACAACCTTCGTCGGTTTTAAAAAATTATTAGTTCACTCTTATGTGCGGGTTGGGGTATTGCCTGCAGCTAAGTTTTTGCCGGGGGGCCTAAACCCCTTTTCCCCTTCTGAAGGATAAAGGGGTTATGGAACCAAAAAACCCAAAACCCAAACCAGGGAATAGGAACCCCCACCCGGGGATGAGGCTAATGTTTCTAGTTTAACAGAATGGGGGTTTTGTTTCACTTCTTGGGAAAGGGGCCAATTAGGGCGGGGGGCGTTTTCCGGCATCGCCCCCCCTAATTATTCCCCCCCTTGGGCAGTAACTACAACCCCAACATGATTCCCCCTTTTGGGGGGAGGATCTTGGAAAAAAAAGAAAAAATTATCTTCAAAAATTTAGACTTGCGAAAAATACTTTTATTTGGGGGAAAATGGGGAAATTCTTTGGGTTTTGGAGTTCAGGGTAAAGGTATTTGCCTTTACCTTGGCCTTTTTTTTTGAAATTTGGAGGAAAACCTGTTCTAGGTTAAATTTCCAAAATTCCAAACTGGGAAATATCTCCAAAAAAAATTTAAACAGAGAAATTTGGTTTTTGCTTTGGTTTTTTTGA
>JAVBHU010000082.1:0-45933 GCA_034768395.1 Linum lewisii | reverse complement strand
TTTTCTTTCTTCCTTTTAGTTTCCTTTAAGTTCTTAGTGTCTTTTTCAAATCAAAACTCCTTTCAAATGAATAGACCATCTAGGAGGAATGTGAGTAGAGGCCATTGAGAGAACCCCGTGGAATACGACCTTGGTGAACCCTCGTTTATCAATGTTTAAGAAGCTGGCCTAGGAAAACTAAAACCAACCCTCATGAATGTTCAATTAGCGGATAAGTCCATGAATCCCCTCGTGGTATTGTTGAAGATGTGTTGGTTAAGGTCGGTGCTTTTGAATTCCTTGTGGATTTTGTTATTCTAGATGCTATGGGTGGTACCGATGTGCCTTTGATTCTAGGACGACCTTTCTTAGCAACCTCTCGTGCTTTGATCGATGTCTACGGTGGTAAACTTACACTTAGGGTCGATAATGAATGCATGATCTTTGACCGTTCAAATGGCATGGAGTTTACTTTGTCTTATGCTAGTCACCATGATCCTAAGAATCCGCATGAGCTTACTTCGGCTACTAATAGCACTAACCTTGTCCGTCATAGTCTTGCGGAGTTGTTTGCTCTTAGTGATGCGCAGGAGAAAAAGGATGAAGTAAAAGAGGCTCCACCTTTCGTGCTTCAAAAGACTCCACCTAAGGCTAAGAAGAAAGGTGTGGAGAAGCCACCCGAGAAGGGCAAGGAAGCCGCACCAATGGGTGAGACTATCAAGACTAAGAAGCCACCCGATGAGAGAATTCACTCCAAGTGGTTTGGCCCCTTCTCCATTGCTCACACTTCATCATCCGGGAAATCCGAGCTCACACCTCCCGAAGTTGGTAAGGTTCAATTCAAGTTCCGTGTGCCATGCGAAGGTAATGACTTCGATTTCAAAGAGGTAATGAGTTGGGATGGTTTTACTTAGCTGGTCCGTGTGCTTCGTCGAGCTTACGACGTTAAACAAGCGCTTCTCGGGAGGCAACCCGAGTGTTTTTCATGTCTTTTCTTCTTGATTTGATTGCATGATTATGTGTTTTTGTGGTATTCAAGGTCCTTGAGTTGTTGTGGTGTCCTTTGTGGTCTCGTAGGTGTTGAAATTCTGAAGTTCGGGGTCTGTTTTGGGTTGATTTGATGGTGTTTTGGTCGTTTTTCGTCGAGGTGAAAAGTTGATTTTAGGCTGAGGAGGTGCACGCCGTGCACCACTGCAGCGCCGTGCACCCGTGCACGGTTTGGTGCACGTGCTGTCCAGGAGGATTCGAAAAAATTTTCAGCTCCAAGGTGCACGTCGTGCACAGTGCACGCCGTGCACCCCCTCTGCAATTTTTTTTTCCACAATTTTTTTCACTGTTTGATTCGTTTGGGGGGTGTTAATGAGGTATTGGGGTGATTATGATTTGGTTTTTCATTGGTATTTTATTGTGGTATTTGTTCATGACGGTTTGCCCATGAAAATTGGCTTGTTGAGTTTGGCTAAGTGGTTTGATTGTTGTCATGATTGTTGTGCCATTGGCGTCTTCAATTGTGGTTTGCTTGAGTTCATGGTGATTGTTATATTCTCTTGGGATGGTTGGTTGAGGGTGGTGTATGTCATTTTGTTGGGTGTTGCAGGTGATGAATTCAGGGCTGATTTACCTCCTTACATTATGTGATTTCGTGCTCATATGTTGCTATTAGTAATATTGCCCGTTTTGCATGCCTAATGCTTAGAGTGGTCCTTAATGAATTGATCTTTGCTAGCATAGGTTGTTGCTTTTGACTCTGATGATCTTAATTCATGCTAGGTGATATTTCCATTTTGATGTGATCGTTGAGCTGTGGATGTTAAATTGTTTGATCTTTGCTCCGATCTTTCATGCTTTGGATTTCGAAATTGAAGGATACGTGATTAGTGATTTTTGTGTTGATCCTTCCCAGTGAGATTTCCAGGGCCCCACTTCTATCTCAAGACCCTTGTTTTATTTTTTTATTTGATTGTGGTTGTGTGTAGATCAATCAAGGCTCTCTTTTGGCTTTATTGCACTTGTTTTTGCACCCCATGTTATCTTTACTTTTTCGCTTTTAATTGTTGTTTGAGGTTTTTGTGTTGTTTTAGCTTTTTGAATAAGGTTTGACAAGCATTCTGGATCACTCTTCACCAAGGATCATCATGGAACTCTTTTACCACTATTACGTCCTATGCTCCTCTCTACCAACGCGGTAACTTCGTTCCTCCTTACCCTCTCTCTCTTGATCATTGAGGGCAATGCTCATGTTAGTCGTAGGGGAGTTTGAGGTTTGGTGTGATTATTTGTGGTAGAGATGTAATGCTATGCTTTGCTTGTTGCATGATCTTAATTGAATGTCGAATTCCTCTATTGTAGAATCGTTCGGTTCTTGACTTTTGGTGTTTAATTGACTTCAAGCTTTCACAATGACGTTTAGACTGTCCTGCTTAGAACCTATAACCAGCATGTTAGCACTAATATCAAATGAGTTTGGGCCAGAACTGAGATTTTATCACTCTTGCATGTTGGTTGATTGGTTTGATACGTGTTTTTGTACCGCTCGATAACACCGGTCTAAGATGATGAAGGCAATCAGAATTTTCACCCTTTTCCATGTCTTTCTTTACCCTTTTTGATACTTCGTGATTGTGGCTTGAGATTAGACGGAATCCAATTCGAAATCTTGTGTGGAAGTTGTAAGGGCTAAGGATCAAGTGGCTAAATTGTGAAGAAAAAAAATGCTCAAAAGAAAAGCTAGGCAAGCTCGGCACCTAAGTGAAGTGTCGGGTTGAGCACTAAGCAAAAGGGCAAAGGCTGTGAGCTAGGCAGGCTCAACACCTAAGTGAAGTGTTGAATCGAGCACTAGTATGCAGTAAGAAAAAAAAAGAAGAAAGAAAATGGGAATGAAAAGAAAAGAAAAGAAAGAAAAAGAGTTCCCAAATGTAGCCCTTGATCCTAGCCAGAGTTTTGTAAAGTGCGGATCTAGAAGCGGATGAAGTCGAGTCGATAGCCACATCATAATCACTCACCACTTACGAGCCATGTCCCGATTTCAAGTCCTTTTGATTAGAGTTGGTGTTGTCGTGGTCGGTTTTGCTGTGTCCCAATCAACCACTACTTGAAGTGTGCAGAAATTAGTGAGGTTTAGACTTGTTTGGTTGATGTTCTTGCATGTGTAGGTTTAGTTTGTTCGTGGATTAGTTTAAGCTAAATTGTGATTGCTTGAATCTCAATGGACAGAACTTGTCATTTGTGAACTTGGATGTTTTCTAATTCATTTGCTTGAGGACAAGCAAAGCTTAGTCGTAGGGGAATTTGATGTGACTTTAATTAGTGCATTTTAAGCTTATGAATGACCTATGAAATGCCCGTGTTTATTCGTGAAATGACATGACTTATATGCTTTTATTGAAGTTTTGTGCAAAGTGTCATTTTGTTGTCCGGTTGCCACTTTGGAGCCAAATTCGTGGGCTATTGGAGTTGCCTCTGTGCATTTTCAGGTTATGGCATCAAAGTACGGATGACAAGGAGCGCATAATAGCAAACGGGAGGTCATTTGGAGTCCGGACGAGGGAGATATGAGCATTACAAGATCGAGCTTTCTGCAGAGTGCAGGGGTGCACGCCGTGCAGGGTGCACGCCGTGCACTGTCCCCTGCACTATAAATACTCTTGTTTTTGGCCATTTTGAAAAAGGATATCATATCTTTTGAACCCCAAACACATACCGACGAACCCTCAAACCCTAGAACACGTTTTTGGAGCAATTTGAAGCCATTGGAGCTAGGATTGAAGCCAACAAACCTTGGGAGAAGTGCTTACAAGTGGAGAAGTGAAGATCATCTCAAGGATTCATCCATGGTGTTCTTGGTGACCATTCTTCCTTCTTTTCTCTTTACTCCCTTGGCCATGTGTGGCTGAGTTTCTAGGGTTCATCTTGGATGGGTAGATTAGTTGTGCTATGATAGAGGGATGATTGTATAGAACTTGCCATGATTGATCTTGGTTGTATGAGGATGATTCCTAGACTTGTTCTTAATGCCATTTTATGCCATGTTTGCTTGATTTGGTCCATTCAATGTGATTTGATGCATGAGAGTGCTTGGATTGCATAGATTGTAGGTCTAGGGATTGAAGTGAGTGTGTTCTAAGAGATTAGATCATCTTGTTTCAACCATTCTCACTTGATTTCTCTCTTGGGCATTTTATCGAACACTTGGTGTGCATGTGGATTTTCATTCAATTGAGTTGAAAAGGCTTTTTTGGTGAATCTCTTAGTGTTAGGGCATTGATATGAGAGTGTTGTGCCTAGCCTTGTGGTCATAGAGTCTTAAGAGAGGGTCTTGTGTCTTGGCATTTCATCAAACACTTAGAATGCATCCTTTTTCACTTAGCTTGAGAGCGAGAGCCTAAGTTGAGTGGTATTAGGATAGGGATTTGGTGCTACGAGAGTGCATTGAGTATATAGAAGTGAAATGCATGGTCATCCGAATGCAAACTCGATCTTGATTAGCTTGTTTGTTCAATTAGTCATCTTGAGCATGATGAAACTACCCACCAAGAGAGCCCCCTTTGTCTTTGATTTGAACCACCTTTCTCTCTTGCTTAGTCTTTGTTAGTATTGCATTTCTTTGCCTTTGTTTCTAAATTTCTCGATCAAACCAAACCAATTTCAAATGTTTAGACCGTCTATGAGAAGCGTGAGTATTGGTTTATGAGAGGACCCCGTGGAATACGACCTTGGTAAAATCGCCTTTTTATCAAGTTTTTGGCGCCGTTGCCGGGACTCTCTCATTCCTTTGAAAGCACTTAGTAGTGGACCGATCTATTCACTTCCTTCCAATTTAGTTTTTGCTTCCTTTTACTTGTTGTTTACTTTATTATCCCGCATCGTTGTATTACTCGGGTTTTGTTTGTTGTGCTTGTTTGCAGGAGATTTTGGTTAGTGCATGAGGCGTTCAGCTCGTCTTCAAGCACGAATCCAAGGACTAGAACAAGTGCTCGAGTCACCTACCACTTCCCCACCTCCTACAGTTGAAGAAGAAGAAGTTGATCGCATCTCACACCACACTATGTCTCATCACGAGGATGAAGATAACCATTCGGAACATTCTCACCATACCAATGATGATGATCACTCACAAAGGGGCGCGAGACGTACCTTGGCGGATTATGCTCGTCCTACTCTTGAAGGGGCAGCCTCTAGCATTGTTCGAAGACCCGTCAATGCTAGGAACTTGAGCTCAAGCCTAATATGATCCAAATGGTTCAAAATGGAGTGGTGTTTAATGGCATTGATGGTGAATGTCCATCTAGGCATCTCAAGGACTTCTTGGAGATATGTGACACGGTTAAGAATGACCAAGTTCACCCGAATTGTGTGAGACTCCGGCTCTTTCCTTTCTCACTCAAAGGTAGAGCTAAGTCATGGTTGGAGAATCAACCGAGTAGAGCTTTCACCACATGGGAGGGCCTAGCCGAAGCTTTCCTCGAAGAGTTCTTTCCTCCCTATATGACGGATGCAATCCGAGACCGCATCAACCACTTCACACAACACAAGGGAGAGCTCTTCCATGAGACTTGGAATCGGTTCCAAGCCCTTCTTCGGTCTTGTCATCATCACAACTTCGCCGAATGGAGCTTGGCGGACATCTTTGCTAGGTCCCTTGATTTTGAGAATACAAGGATGATCAACCAAGCCGCCGGAGGTGACTTAAGGACGCTCACTCCCGAAGATGCTCTAGAACTCTTCGCGGAGATGGCCAACAAGACAAGGAGTTGGTCTCGACAACAACCTCCTAAGTCTAAGTATGGAAGTGACACGCACTATGATTCTCGGTCCGTAAGTGTTGATGCACCAAAGGATTCGTCTATCTATGGTAAGAAGCCTAAGCTACCAGGGGCATCGTGATGAAGATGACCCCATGATTGCTCTCCTCATGTCCAAGATTGATGCCATGGCCTCTCAAGTAAGCAATCTTAGTATGCCTAAGCCTCCTTCTAAGCCATCTAAAGTGGGTAATCCACCGGTTGCTACGGTGTTGTGTTGTGAGTGTTGTGGAGGCCAAGGCCATGATGTTAGTATTTGCCCCTCCGCTACTTCCAAGCCTAACCAAGGTGAAAGCATTGAGGGAGTAAGCTTTGTGCAAGGCCAAGGGTTCTATGGAAACTTCAACCCTCAAGGGAACTATCAAGGTGGTAACTACAACCGTCCTTGGAACCAAGGAGGTAATTACAACAAGCCTAATCAAGGTGGATTCCAAGGATACAAGGGGTACAATCAAGGCTCCACATGGAATCAAGGTGGAAATCAAAGTCAAGGCCACCAAGGAGGAAACCAATGGAACCAAGGTGCTAACCAAAATCAAGGTAACCAAGGTAGTGAGCAAGGTTCTAATCCACCGGGGATGTATAACCATAAGGGTAGTGGACCACCCGGTTTCAACAAACCCCCTCCAAACAAAGAAGGTGGATCTTCAATCTCCCAAGAAGACACCAATGCGGCAATGCTTCAACTTATCATGAATCAACAAGCGTCAATTACCAATTTGAATACTCAATTGGGCCAAATTTCTAAGGCACTCTCGGAGAGACCAAAGGGTAGCCTACCCTCCAACACCGAAGTCAACCCCAAGGCTCCCGAGGAGCTTATGATGGTAACTTTGAGGAGTGGTAAGCAAGTCCAAGACCCAACGCCAAAGCGGTAAGAACTCAAGATGATGACTATGTTTTGGTTGAAGACGTTGTTTCCGATGATGACACGGATAAGATTGAGGTTAAAGATAGAAGAGCCAAGGCTAAAGAAGCTTCTAAGATGACCAATACGTTGGTTCTCAAGAGGCTATGACGAGTGCCACTCCGGTCTCTCCTCCCGCACCGGTTGTGCCTCCGTACAAGCCTAAACCACCTTATCCTTCTCGCTTGAAGCCGGATTCCATGGAGAAAGATTTCAAGAGGTTTGTTGAGATTCTTGACAAGGTGCAATTCACAATGCCTTTTGGAGAAGCAATCACCAAGATGCCTCAATATGCGAAGTTCATGAAAGAGATCTTCACCAACAAACGCAAGCTTACGGATGTAACTTCGGCAAAGCTCAACGAACAATGCTCCGCCATTCTCTCTAAGCAACCACCGGAGAAGCTTAAGGATCCAGGTAGCTTTACTATTCCTTGCACTATTGGTGAGCATGCAATAAGTAGAGGCTTAGCCGATTTGGGTGCTAGTATCAATGTTATGCCATATTGCATGTTTAAGAAGCTAGGCCTAGGGAAACTAAAACCAACCCTCATGAATGTTCAATTAGCGGATAAGACCATGAAATCTCCTCGTGGTATTGTTGAAGATGTGTTGGTTAAAGTCGGTGCTTTTGAATTCCTTGTGGATTTTGTTATTCTAGATGCTTTGGGTGATACCGATGTGCCTTTGATTTTAGGACGACCTTTCTTAGCAACCTCTCATGCTTTGATTGATGTCTACGGTGGTAAACTTACACTTAGGGTCGATAATGAATGCATGATCTTTGACCGTTCAAATGGCATGGAGTTCACTTTGTCTTATGCTAGTCACCATGATCCTAAGAATCCGCATGAGCTTACTTCGGCTACTAATAGCACTAACCTTGTCCGTCATAGTCTTGCGGAGTTGTTTGCTCTTAGTGATGCGCAGGAGAAAAAGGATGAAGTAAAGGAGGCTCCACCTTTCGTGCTTCAAAAGACTCCACCTAAGGCTAAGAAGAAAGGTGTGGAGAAGCCACCCGAGAAGGGCAAGGAAGCCGCACCAATGGGTGAGACTATCAAGACTAAGAAGCCACCCGATGAGAGAATTCACTCCAAGTGGTTTGGCCCCTTCTCCATTGCTCACACTTCATCATCCGGGAAATCCGAGCTCACACCTCCCGAAGTCGGTAAGGTTCAATTCAAGTTCCGTGTGCCATGCGAAGGTAATGACTTCGATTTCAAAGAGGTAATGAGTTGGGATGGTTTTACTTAGCTGGTCCGTGTGCTTCGTCGAGCTTAAGACGTTAACCAAGCGCTTCTCGGGAGGCAACCCGAGTGTTTTTCATGTCTTTTCTTCTTGATTTGATTGCATGATTGTGTGTTTTTGTGGTATTCAAGGTCCTTGAGTTGTTGTGGTGTCCTTTGTGGTCTCGTAGGTGTTGAAATTCTGAAGTTCGGGGTCCGTTTTGGGTTGATTTGATGGTGTTTTGGTCGTTTTTCATCGAGGTGAAAAGTTGATTTTAGGCTGAGGAGGTGCACGCCGTGCACCGTGCACGGTTTGGTGCACGTGCTGTCCAGGAGGATTCAAAAAAAAAATTTCAGCTCCAAGGTGCACGCCGTGCACCCTGCACGCCGTGCACCCCTGCATGCCGTGCACCCCCCCTGCAATTTTTTTCCTCAATTTTTTTCACTGTTTGATCCGTTTGGGGGGTGTTAATGAGGTATTGGGGTGATTATGATTTGGTTTTTCATTGGTATTTATTGTGGTATTTGTTCATGACGGTTTGCCCATGAAAATTGGCTTGTTGAGTTTGGCTAAGTGGTTTGACTAATGTTGGGGTTAATTCCTTGCTGTGTGGATTTTGAAGATGGTGGGAATTTTGTGGTTATTTGCCTTCTGAATTCAGGGGCTGAATTCCATTCTTTGTGTGAGGAGGGGTGTGGTTTATCACCACTCATTGGTTTAATTTTTATATATTCCTCCTTACATTGTGTGGACTTAGGCTTATATGTTCTTGATTCGTGTTTTTGATCCATTATGCATGCCTTTTGCTTAACTGTGGATCTCTGTGATTTGATTTTTGCTAGCATAGGTTGTTGCACTTGAACTTGATGATCTTGAATCGTGCTCAATGTTGTGCTCAATGTTTTGATCATGTGTTATGACTAGGTGCCTTGATAGGGTTTGTGTTAGGAGTGTGCCCTTCTTGTTGTTTCTTTGTTTGCACTTCTTTTGCAGGATGCCTCCTAAGGGTAAAGCAGCTTCTTCATCCTCCCCCCCAAGCGATCCAAGGCACCAGCTTCCAAGAAGAGGAAGGGACAGACTGGGGAGTCTTCTGCTCCTCCACCACGGTCGCCTTCGCCGCCTCACCGCCTCCCCCGTTTGACGGCTACCATCCATGGTCGCAGTGGCCTGGGCACCCACGACCACCACCCCACTGAGAGCCGCAGGATCACTCACCACTTCTCAGGACCTTGGATTTTCCTTTCTTTTATTTCTGTTTATGACTGCATGTTTTGTTGTGTTTGACTTCTGATTTTCTCTTTTCATTTCTGGCTTTGCACTTGTCATGTTGTTGGATCACACATCTCATCCGTACTCTCATCTTGTCGACTATGGGTTGTGTTTGAGTGGTGTGCCCTCCCTTGTTTTCTACAGGTACCCCTGATTCAGGTCCTCGTCCTGAACAGGTTACTTGACCCGGGATCCCATCTCCGGCTTCTCTTCTTCACCGCGCGGTATATTCGTTCCACCTTATCCTCTCTCTCTCTTGATCATTGAGGACAATGCTCATGTTAGTCGTAGGGGAGTTTGAGGTTTGGTGTGATTATTTGTCGGTAGAAGTCTAAAGCTATGTTTTGATGTGTTGCATGATCTTAATTGAATGTCGAATTCCTCTATTGAAGAATCGTTCGGTTCTTGACTTTTCGTATTTAATTGACTTCAAGCCTTCACAATGATGTTTAGATTGTTCCACTTAGAACCTATAACCGGCATGTTAGCACTAATATCAAATGAGTCTGGGCCAGAACTGAGATTTTATCACTCTTGCATGTTGGTTGATTGGTTTGATACGTGTTTTTGTACCGCTCGATAACACCGGTCTAAGATGATGAAGGCAATCAGAATTTTCACCCTTTTCTATGTCTTTCTTTACCCTTTTTGATCCTTCGTGATTGTGGCTTGAGATTAGACGGAATCCAATTCGAAATCTTGTGTGGAAGTTGTAAGGGGCTAAGGATCAAGTGGCTAAATTGTTAAAAAAAAAATGCTCAAAAGAAAAGCTAGGCAAGCTCGGCACCTAAGTGAAGTGTCGGGTTGAGCACTAAGCAAAAGGGCAAAGGCTGTGAGCTAGGCAGGTTCAACACCTAAGTGAAGTGTTGAATCGAGCACTAGTATGCAGTAAAAAAAAAAAAAAAAAAGAAAGAAAAAGAGTTCTCAAATGTAGCCCTTGATCCTAGCCAGAGTTTTGTACAGTGCGGATCTAGAAGCGGATGAAGTCGAGTCAATAGCCACATCATAATCACTCACCACTTACGATCCATGTCCCGATTTCAAGTCCTTTTGATTAGAGTTGGTGTTGTCGTGGTCGGTTTTGCTGTGTCCCAATCAACCACTACTTGAAGTGTGCAGAAATTAGTGAGGTTTAGACTTGTTTGGTTGATGTTCTTGCATGTGTAGGTTTAGTTTGTTCGTGGAACAGTTTAAGCTAAATTGTGATTGCTTGAATCTCAATGGACCGAACTTGTCATTTGTGAACTTGGATGTTTTCTAATTCATTTGCTTGAGGACAAGCAAAGTTTAGTCGTAGGGGAATTTGATGTGACTTTAATTAGTGCATTTTAAGCTTATGAATGACCTTTGAAATGCCCGTGTTTATTCGTGAAATGACATGACTTATATGCTTTTATTGAAGTTTTGTGCAAAGTGTCATTTTGTTGTCCGGTTGCCACTTTGGAGCCAAATTCGTGGGCTATTGGAGTTGCCTCTGTGCATTTTCAGGTTATGGCATCAAAGTACGGATGACAAGGAGCGCATAGGAGCAAACGGGAGGTCATTTGGAGTCCGGACGAGGGAGATATGAGCATTACAAGATCGAGCTTTCTGCAGAGTGCAGGGGTGCACGCCGTGCAGATGTGCACGCCGTGCAGGGGTGCACGCCGTGCACTGTGCACGCCGTGCAGGTGACGCGTGCACTGTGCACCGTGAGGTGCACGCGTGCACTGTCCCCTGCACTATAAATACTCTTGTTTTTGGCCATTTTGAAGAAGGATATCATATCTTTTGAACCCCAAACACATACCCACGAACCCTCAAACCCTAGAACACGTTTTTGGAGCAATTTGAAGCCATTGGAGCTAGGATTGAAGCAACAAACTTGGGAGAAGTGCTTACAAGTGGAGAAGTGAAGATCATCTCAAGGATTCATCCATGGTGTTCTTGGTGACCACTCTTCCATCTTTTCTCTTTACTCCCTTGGCCATGTGTGGCTGAGTTTCTAGGGTTCATCTTGGATGGGTAGATTAGTTGTGCTATGATAGAGAGATGATTGTATAGAACTTGCCATGATTGATCTTGGTTGTATGAGGATGATTCCTAGACTTGTTCTTAATGCCATTTTATGCCATGTTTGCTTAATTTGGTCCATTCATTGTGATTTGATGCATGAGAGTGCTTGGATTGCATAGATTGTAGGTCTAGGGATTGAAGTGAGTGTGTTCTAAGAGATTAGATCATCTTATTTCAACCATTTTCACTTGATTTCTCTCTTGGGCATTTTATCGAACACTTGGTGTGCATGTGGATTTTCATTCAATTGAGTTTGAAAAGGCTTTTTGGTGAATCTCTTAGTGTTAGGGCATTGATATGAGAGTGTTGTGCCTAGCCTTGTGGTCATAGAGTCTTAAGAGAGGGTCTTGTGTCTTGGCATTTCATCAAACACTTAGAATGCATCCTTTTTCACTTAGCTTGAGAGCGAGAGCCTAAGTTGAGTGGTATTAGGATAGGGATTTGGTGCTACGAGAGTGTATTGAGTCTATAGAAGTGAAATGCATGGTCATCCGAATGCAAACTCGATCTTGATTAGCTTGTTTGTTCAATTAGTCATCTTGAGCATGATGAAACTACCCACCAAGAGAGCCCCCTTTGTCTTTGATTTGAACCACCTTTCTCTCTTGCTTAATCTTTGTTAGTATTGCATTTCTTTGCCTTTGTTTCTGAATTTCTAAATCAAACCAACCCAATTTCAAATGTCTAGACCGTCTATGAGAAGTGTGAGTATTGGTCTATGAGAGGACCCGTGGAATACGACCTTGGTAAAATCGCTTTTTAATCAAACCCCAGTTTCAAAAAAATATATATATATATATATACCGCCGTCTTCAAATAAGGTTTCGGCGAAAATGTGTCAGTATTTTTGCCGAAAACGTTTGTTCAAACTCGACCTGATCCTCCTATTCAGCATTTTCGGACCGAAAACCACCAAGCCCTTCGCCCGAAAATTTGCTTCCATTTTCACTACAATTTTCGCCGAAAATCTTCCATTCATCTTCGCCGAAAGTTCTGGTTCAAATACCCCTGTTCCACCTGTCTAAAAATTTCACCGAAAAATGCCCCTTCATTTTCACCGAAAATCCTGTGTTTTCCTTTGACTATATAAGCGGTCCCACCCCTCTTCTTTTCGGTCCCTTCACATCCGAAAACTTCCACTTTCTCCCTCTCCTGTTTTGAGACCACCGCTGGCCGCCGCCAGCCCGCCGACTGCCTCGTCGCCGCCGCCCCACTAAATAGTAACCGTCGTCGCCGACAGTCACCAACCTCCGTCCCTAGCCCCTGTTCCAAACCCTCGAACCAGTGTTTTTCAGCTTCGGTTCCGGCCGACCTAGTTTTCAAGTTTTTCCCGTTTTCGTGGATTTCCAATCGTTTTCTCGAATCATGTCTTCACGGTTAGTTGTTCAGCCTTTGATTGTGCATCTTTTGGCTTTTTGACTTTCGGTTTTCGGCATGGTTGACTTTGGTTGACTCTTTGGTTCTCCCTTATTTTTCATGACTGCTTTGTCGGTATCAATCGGCTAGGTTTTGGTGTTGTTTTGTGGCCTTTTCAGGATTGTGATCTGTTGTCTGTCTGATCGTGTTAATGAATCGTTCCATCATTCATGCCTTCCTAATGAATTGACAGTTATTCAATGATATATCTTGATTCTATGATCACTCGGTTACTTAGTACCCCAACTTGTCAGCTTAAGTGTGGGGTAAGAGTCTTGTCATTTAATGTTGGTCATCTCTGAGTTGTGTTTTACAGGGCTCCCAAGCATTTTAAGACTACCAGTGCAGATAGAGCACACGATCCTCAGCTCGCCAGAGCAAGACATCACCTTCTCGACGGCCCGCACCAGCTGCACAGAAATCGACGGCTGTGGCCATCATTCCCGAGGATGCGCCTACCCCTGCGACTCCCATTTCCTCTATTCCTACACCTGCCAATGGGGCCGTGCATCCTTTCATCGCCGCCCTGGAGCCGCACCAGCTCGAGGTCTTTCAGAAGATCAAAGACATCCCTCCAGCTACGGTGGCAGTTCTGTCTCTTGACAGTCTCAAAGCGCACAATCCGGCTTGGAACTCGACAATTGACACCGCTCTTCATAAAGCGGATTGCGAGTGTTGACCACTCATGGATCCTCGTACCCGCTTGTCGCCCTTCAGGAGTTCTGGAGTTCATTTCGGCGCCTCACCCCGAAGCCCTTTCGTGAGCAGAAATTCGTTTCCTTTCGCCTCGGTGGTGTTCTTCATGAGAAGTCCCTTCGCGAGTTCGGCCGCTTGCTGGATCCGCACGTCAATTTCGATACTGCATTAGCTGGCTTTGAGGACACATACTCCATCACCAGTGCTCCTTACCCGGATGTGTGGAAATGGGCCTGCTGCGAGGATGAGAGCTCACCTATCGTCCACCCCACGGTCGGTGACATCTTTCACCCTGTTCTTAAGTTCTTGCATTATGTTTGGGTGCAGTCTCTGTGTTTTTGCAGCAAGACGAGCCGCCACCACGTTTCTTTGGAGAGCTCGTATTGTTCCGTGCTTTAGAGGAAGATGCCAACCTGCATCCCGGCTGGTGGCTTGCACGATTCTTTCACAAGCGCACTACCGCCAAGAAGCTTCCTACTGAGCTTCCAGGAGGCCCTTTCATTTCAATTCTGATCGACAACCTCCAGCTCGGTGACAAATGGGGCCCCGATATTCCTCGTATCCCGATTGAGCATATAGGCGTTGAACTTGCCATAGCACGGCGCATCACCTTTCAGAGACTATTGAGCATTGCACATCGCTCCCTCATCCACGAACCAGCCAGTTAACCGCCCACCGTCGCGAGCGCAAATCACCGCAGAGATGACTGAAAGGCTGGCGCGTATTGAGAAGTGGCAGCTAGACTACTCGGCTAGTTCGTTTGCAATGGCAGAAGGACCGAGTAGCACATGAGGAGACTCAGAACGAGCGTTGGTCCACTCTACAGCAATTCATGGCCGACCAGTCAGCCAGACACAAGGACGAGCTCGCATGGCGACAGCAGATGGAGCAGCGGTTCGCCATTTCCTCCATTCCCACTGCACCTCCACCTCCTCCCGCGGAACAGTGATCAGGTTGTTTCTATCTTTTTCCTTTCTTTTCTTTCTTCTTTTCGGGTCTCGACCCACTTTTATTCTGTGTGGAATCGGGACACTTGTCCCGGTGTCCTTTTGATCTTTTTGTTGTTTGTGTTTTGTAGGATTTTGAGTAGCTCTGCTCCGCTCCGGACTCTCGTGTTCATCCACTACACCGACCATCACCTTCCAGGTTCTTCGTATATCTCTACTCTAGTTAGTCCTGTGAGGACACAGAACAGTTCAAGTGTGGGGTAGGGTGTTAGATAACCATGCATGATATTGATTGCCTATATCTTTGTATGTGCCTCGTGATTCCTGTCCAGTTCTCTAGCATAGAATTGCTCAATTCTTGATTTTTGATGTTAAATTGACTTCAATTTTGAACAATGACGTCTAGACTGTTCCACTTAGAACCTGTAACCAACGTGTCAGAACTGATATTAAATGAGTCTAGTCAGAACAGATCATAAATCACTTTGTAGTTGGAACTGGAATTAATTGAATCAATCAACTTGTTAACAACAAAGCTCGATAACACCGTTCTAAGATGATATATGCTAGCTTCTTCCATGTTTTTCACTCTATATTTGATCACCTGTGATTGTGGCTAGAGATTAGACGGAAATCCAATTTGAAATCTTGTGAAAAAAAGTTATAACTAGCTAGGATTAAGTGACTAAATGGTTAAATCAAGTAAACTGAGTTGTTCGAATTAATTGTTAAATTCTTTAAAGTGCTCAAAATAAAGCTAGGCAAGCCCGACACCTAAGTGAAGTGTTCGGGTTGAGCACTAGCAAAAGCCACGAATACTGTGAGCTAGGCAGGTCCAACACCTAAGTGAAGTGTTTGGTATCGAGCACTAGTATGCAGTAAATAAATTAAAGAAAGTTGGAATCTTGAAAGAAATTGTTGTTTAAATCGGTCCTAGCTAGAACGTGTAACGTACAGATCTAGAAGCGGATGAAGTCGAGTCGATAGCCACTCATTTTTCCTACCTCCGCGTCCACATCATGGCTAGAGCTTAAAGTCGTTTTGATTAGAATCGGTGTTATCGTAGTCGGTTAATCATGATTAATTGTTTTGCTGAGAAACAATCTTTGTTAAAACCACTACTGGAAGTGTGCAGAAATCAGTATGATCGGAAACTTGTTTGGTTGATATTCTTGCATGTGTAGGTCACTCTTTCTACGTGGAGCAGTCTAAACCAAATTGTTAGAATTGAATCTCAGTTTAATCTCGTGTCATTTATGAATTTGAGCGTGTTTCTATTCAGTTTGCTTGAGGACAAGCAAAAGCTTAAGTGTGGGGTATTTGATGACACTCGATTTGACGTGATTATCAGCCTCATTTAAGTGACATTTCTTTGCGTAAGACATGGTTTTTAGGATAGAATAACGGATATTCAATCGATTGCCCTATCTCGTGCCATTTGTGTTACCTTGGCCCGTTTCGGGTCTATTTGATGGTTTTCTAGTGTTTTTACGTAAGCACAGGTTTTTTGCCGTCAAATAAAGTAACCATGGATGTGTCTGAAGCATTGGAACCTCGAGGAACTGAACCGGAATCGGTCAAAGGAGCCATTCAAGTCCAAACAAATTTCTGCCCGGTTTATACACATATTTTCGGCGAAAATACCCTTGGATTTTCGCCGAAAATGGAAGAAGAATTCACTGGCCAATTGAGAGTAAGTTTTCGGCGAAAATACATTAATGTATTCGGCGAAAACTCCAAGCAAAACCAACCGGTAGAAACAGACGGATGAAGCCCCACTTAAACAGTTTTCGCCGAAAATCCCTGGTTTTCGCCGAAAAGAAAGAGAGAATCCACTGTCCCGAGTAGCAAGATGTTTTCGCCGAAACTCCTCTATTATTTTCGGCGAAAATCCCAGTTGAAATCAGAAAATTTTGGGTAAGTATAAATACAGAAGTTGGCGGCTAATAGAGGGGGATGACTGATCACTTATCACATATCATATATCACTGAACACACAACAAGAGAGTACGCTCTGAAATTGAGAGAGGAGACAGTATCGAGTAAGGAGGGTTCGAAGAGTCAGGAGCGGATCGTGACGCCATCCATCCATCTCGGAGAGCCAGGGCTAGGAGTTGAAGATTCAGCAGATTGAAGCTGCAGGGAACATCGAAATTAGGTTTTACAGTTCTTCTCTGTCTTCCTACCTGAGATGTATTCTGTGTTTGTCTTTGATTCTTCTGGATTGAATATGAGTAGCTGAACTTGTGTAGCTTAGACTAGATGAACCCTAAGTGACCCAGGGCTTAAAGCGGTCACGGATCGGCGGTGATTAGATTCGAAATTTCATTCAGTTTCATCTGTCATGTTTGATTTGTTCTTCGTTTTCTGTGTTTCTTGTCTGTTTGGCCACCTAGATTAGAATCTTGTTAAGCTAAGGATAGAAGCGAACGCTCGCCTTACTTTAAAACACCAAATCGAGCAGTCGACCTTATAATTGGAGTGTGCCTTTCGTAGGAACCGATTAGGGTTGATCCATTGCTAGAGTAACTCATTAATCATTAGAATTTGCACCAGTTAAGTTAAGTCGTTGCGAGAGGCGACCGTACCCGGGCGGCTAATTAATCGTGGTAGCTAGATCGGATAGAGCGAACGTTCGCCAGTCTTAAACCTAAGGGTCAGGAGTTATGATGGTGTCTGTGAACTGAATGAAATAGAATCGAAAATCGCTGGTCTGTTGACTGCTGTTGCTCTGGTAATCAAAGGGGGATTCGAAGTCTAAGTCTGTCTGTCATCTTTCTAGTCAATCAATCAATCTTAAATCTGTCTTTGCTTAAATTCCATTTCATTTTATTCTACGGTTTTAGTATAGAAGTCGTGGAACTCACACCACGCACAACGTGTTTAACCTTGAGTTAAAACTATCAACACATTTGAGTAAGGAAATAGAGGAAACCCTTAGAAATACGATCTGTTATAGCTTTTTCTTAGCATTAGTAGTTATTTGTTTGAACCCGAACAACGATCTTAGGTTCACCAAATTCAATTTGGTGAACTTCCTGTCGTTAGGGGTTCAACCAAATAAAAACTACTAAATGCTAAAAAGCATATAGCAGATCGTATTCCGAGGGCTTTCTATGATTGGTTACTTCAGAACTAGCAAAATACTCAAAGGTAAACACGTTGTGCGTGGTGTGAGTTCCACGACTTCTACTTCTAAGAAATGCAGAAAAATTAAAAAGATTAAACTAAAGCAATTGGGAATTAGGGTTTGAAAACAAGGATGACAGACGAACTTAGACTTTGAATCCCCCTTCGTTCCCCAGAGCATTGGCAATCAACAGATCAACGGATTTCGATTCTCATTCAATCAATTACTAAGACACCACCATAACTCCTTACTCTTAGGTTTAAGACCGGCGAACGTTCGCTCTATCCGTTCTAACTACCACGATTAACTAGCCCCGGGTACGGTCGCCTCTCGCAACGACTTAATTAAATTGGTGTGATTACTAGTGATTAATGAGTTACTCTTGCAGTGAATTAACCCTAACCGGTTCCTACGAAAGGCACGCTCCAATTATAAGGTTAATTGTTTAATTCGATGTTCTAAAGTAAGGCGAGCGTTCGCTTCTATCCTTAGCTTAACCAGAATCTAATCTAGGTGATCAATCCAGACAAGAAACATGAACAATGATGAACGAATCAAACATGAAAAAGAACTGATTGAATTTCGAATCTAATCACCGCCGATCCGTGACCGCTTTAAAGCCCTGGGTCACTAAGGGTTCATCTAGTCTAAGCTCTAACGAGTTTAGCTACTCATGATCATTACAGAAGAAACAAAGACAAAGAAAGAGTTCATAGTCAGAGGAAGAACAGAAAAGAATTTGAAAAACCTAATTCAGACGACTCTGACAGACTCCGATCTTCGGTAATCTACACTCCTAGCTCCGGTTCGTCGAGGTGGAAGGGATGGCGTCACGATCTCTATCCGGCTCTTCGAACTCCAACTCTTCGCTCCAGAACTTGAGAGAATTCTGATTCGAAAAGTTGTGTTTTTGCAAATTATGATTGTATCGAATGCCTCCTCTGTTTGGGCCGCCGGGTTAAGTATTTATACTTAACCCTAACTGATCCGGAATAGTGTATTATTTTCGCCGAAAATTCCTTAAGAATTTCGGCAAAAATTCCTTTGTGTTCGGGAGTGCTTTCTCTGCCTTGTATTTTCGGTCCGAAGAGTACAATGTTTTCGCCGAAGATGTCCTTTGACTCGACACCAGTTGAATGCACTAATATTTTCGCCAAAAATGCAAGCTCAATTTCGGCGAAAATCTCTTTGTACTCGGGCAGGATTTTGTTTGACTTTGACTGGCTCCTTGGATCGATTCCGGTTTGATTCCTCGAGGTTCCTACGCCTTAGACACGTCCATGGCTACTTTATTTGACGGCAAAAACCTGTGCTAACACAAAAACACTAGAAAACCATCAAATAGACCCGAAACGGGCCAAGGTAACACAAATGGCACGAGATAGGGCAATCGATTGAATATTCGTTATTCTACCCTAAAAACCATGTCTTAAGCAAAGAAATGTCGCTTAAATGAGGCTGATAATCACGTCAAATCGAGTGTCATCAAATACCCCACACTTAAGCTTTTGCTTGTCCTCAAGCAAACTGAATAGAAATGCTCATGTTCATAAATGATAAGATCGATTAAATTGGAGCTCAATCAAACACAATGAATTATTAGACAGATCGATCCTAGAACAAGAAACCTAACATGCATGCAGATCAGCCAAATTATCTGGTCTCACTAACAAACTGCACACGACAAGTAATTAGCAATCAATCATGCACTAATTTGACCTGACCGACCAGACTCCTCACACAGGATAAAATTAGTACAATGGGAACTCTCACTCTCTGTGTTTAAGGACGTGTTTCTGCTCTCGATCATTTTCTGTTACCGAATTCTGTCATAGGTTTGCATTTCGACCACATCTCCACCACTGTGACAACACGAGTATCTAGTCAAGAAGGACTTCCCTGCTAGGACCGTAATGAAATCTACTGGTGAGACCTCCGGTCGTTGTTCGGACGTTCAGCCAAATAAAAACTACTAATGCTAAGAAAAAGCGTATAGCAGATCGTATTCCACGGGCCTTCGAATGATTGGCTACTTCAGAACTAACAAATTATTCAAAGAAAAACACTTAGTGCGTGGTGCGAGTTCCATGACTTCTACTTCTAAGAAATGCAGAAAAATTAAAAAGATTAAACTAAAGCAGATTGAGAATTAGGGTTTGGAAACAAGAATGACAGACGAACTTAGACTTTGAATCCCCCTTCGTTCCCCAGAGCATTGGCAATCAACAGATCAGCGGATTTCGATTCTCATTCAATCAATTACTAAGACACCACCATAACTCCTTACCCTTAGGTTTAAGACCGGCGAACGTTCGCTCTATCCGTTCTAACTACCAAGATTAACTAGCCGCCCGGGTACGGTCGCCTCTCGCAACGACTTAATTAATTGGTGTAATTACTAGTGATTAATGAGTTACTCTTGCAGCGAATTAACCCTAACAGGTTCCTACGAAAGGCACGCTCCAATTATAAGGTTAATTGTTTAATTCGATGTTCTAAGGTAAGGCGAGCGTTCGCTTCTATCCTTAGCTTAACAAGAATCTAATCTAGGTGATCAATCCAGACAAGAAACATGAATAATGAAGAACAAATCAAACATGAAAAAGAACTGATTGAATTTCGAATCTAATCACCGCCGATCCGTGACCGCTTTAAAGCCCTGGGTCACTTAGGGTTCATCTAGTCTAAGCTCTAAAGGGTTTAGCTACTCATGATCATTACAAAAGAAACAAAGACAAGGAAAGAGTTCATCATTCAAAGGAAGACCAGAAAAGGATCTGAAAAAACCTAATTCAGACGACTCTGACAGATTCCGATCTTCGGTAAGTTGCACTCCTAGCTCCGGTTCTCTGAGGTGGAAGGGATGGCGTCACGATCTCTATCCGGCTCTTCGAACTCCAACTCTTCGCTCCAGACTTCAGAGAATTCTGATCTCGAAAAGTTGTATTATGATTAATTATGATCTCCCCCTTTGTTTGGGCCGCCGGGTTAAGTATAAATACTTAACCCTAAATTGGCCGAATCAGTGTATTATTTTCGCCGAAATTCTTAAGGAATTTTCGGCGAAAATTCCTTTGAGTTCAGGGGCTGACTTCTCTGGTCTTGATTTTCGGTCCGAATAGTTGACTGATTTCGCCAAAGACATGCTTCACTTGGCACCAGTCTGAATGTGGTATTGTTTTCGCCAAAAACCCTAGGGTATTTTCGGCGAAAATATCTTTGTATTCGGGCAGACCTTTGGTTGGACTTTGATTGGCTCCTTTGATCGATTCCGGTTTGATTCCTCGAGGTTCCTACGCCTTAGACACGTCCATGGCTACTTTATTTGACGGCAAAAACCTGTGCTAACGTAAAAAACTAGAAAATCATCAAATAGACCCGGAACGGGCCAAGATAACACAAATGGCACGAGATAGGGCAATCGATTGAATATTCGTTATTCTACCCTAAAAACCATGTCTTAAGCAAAAAAATGTCGCTTAAATGAGGCTTATAATCACGTCAAATCGAGTGTCATCATCTACACTACTCGGGTTTATAATGAGATGGATGATGGGGATGAATGATGATGGCTTTGGTGCGGTGTAGCTTTCGACTAACTTCCCTCGAATCTAATCTATGGCTTCCTATCGTCTAACCAAACACGGGTGGAATAATGAACGCTCGTCCTATGATACCCTCAAGCAACCTAGCACTTATTCTTTTTCTTTTTGCACAATTTTTTTTTTCTTTACTTTCTTTTGAACTTTTCTTTTGACTTCGTTCTTCCATTTGTAGGGAGAAGAACGTTTTATTGAACTACACTTTGAACTTTTTCTGATTTTCTTTTCTTAATCATTTTCTTTTTCGAAATTTTTTCTTTTTCTTTCTTTACTTTTTTTCTTTTGTGCCGATTTTTCTTTTAGTTGCTAGAGGGGTTTACACGTCTGGACATATTAGCTAAGACCACCTGTTTAATGGCTATAGGCAGGTTACCAGAAACCGACTTCCGGTAGGTCAATCTAGAACTACAACCACATGGGATCAATGGGGAATGAAAGAAATGGGAAATGGCTGTAATGTATTATCGAACCGAAAGAACAGGCCAAGCTCAAGGGTCTAAACCTAGTGGATTTTATCGTTTGGTAGGCTATCTGGCTTAGTAGCTGAATCTAGGTGCCCCTATCCTTCTAGAACTCGTGACATCGTGTGGTCTCGAGTAGGTCTCATACAAATTCTAACTCATTCAAGTAAACAGAAAACCACTCAGAAAGAATTAAAATTGCAAGTTACGTGCAATGGATCAAAAGCTCACAGTTGGTTTGCTAGTCGGATTCGGTCATTTTCATGCAATCAAGGCTACAAACTACAAGTGTGATTTTAAAAATTCTGTTCTGACCAGGCAATTTAGCATCAAAGCATACAAGTTGGTTCTCAAGTTCTAGGTTAAGCAGTCTAAGCATCATTATGAAAGTTTGAACAACAACTTAACATCAAAAATCAAGAACTGAGCCATTCTAATGCTAGAGAGACTGGAATGGAATCACGAGGCACACATAAAACACAATCAAGGGTAATCAAGTTCATGCAAGGTTCAGGTTCTCTAGCATCCTACCCCACACTTAAATCGGACTGTGTCCTCACAGGACTAATTTTAGAGTTCAGAGTGGAATGTAAGAACCTGGATGAGGACGGTTGATCTCAGAGGGTGAGCCTTGATTCAGAGAGCGGAGGGAAGTGTAACAGAACCTGAAGCAAAGGGAGTCTACCGATTGCCTACAAAACAAAAACAAATGAAACATAAAAAGGAAACCGGGACAAGTGTCCCGGATCCACACAGAAAAAAGTTGGACCGAAATCCGAAAATAATAAATAAAAAGAAGACACCAGAAAAGGAATACAACCCGATCACTGCTGGTCCGGTGAGCCGGGAGGTGGAAAGTGGAGAAATTCGCCGAGCTGGCGTTGCCACGCCATCTGTGCCTCATATCGCCGGTCGGCGCGGCTCATATGTTGCTGCATAATAGTCCACCGCGCCTCTTGAGTGGCGTTGTCGGTGATTCGCCACTCCTACAGTCGCTCGTATAACTCTCCAACATCCGCGGGGTGGTGTTGCGGCTGTTGAGTATGCGCCGGATATGGATCGGGGGTGTGCGGCAGCGACTGGTGGATGTACCCTGCCTGATGGTGTGGCGAGGGTATATAATCATGAAACTCAGGCGGCGGCTGTGGCTGCTGCTCCTCAGCATCATCTTCTTCCTCTGACTCGACCACTAGGCTGGAGTGGAGGATCAGCTGCTACATGGGGACTGAGGTCGAGTTCTAAGTCGTACTGAACCGCCAAGTCTCCTCCAACGGTCCGAACTGGATGTCGTGGAATGTGCGGGCCATACTCATGGCCGATGTCGAAGGAGAGGATGAGCTGTCCTATGAAGTTGCCTCCCAAGAGTTTGCGGGGTGGCGTCTTCCTCTTGGTCTTCTGGCGGAAGATGCGAGCCAGTACCCAACCGGGGTGGAGAGGGTAGCTCTCTCGGATGGCTCGGAGAAGCATGAGCTCCTCCTTGAGGATATGGTGGCGATTCTTGTCTCGAACATATAAAAGTGACCTCCGCCAAACCATATGAATAAATTTATAGAGCGGGTGAGAGAGAGACTTAACTAAGTTGCTCTCCCCGAGGTGATCGCCAGGTACGCCTGTCATGTGGCTCCAAAGCGCGTTGTACTCCTCGCCGTCATCATCTTCTCCCCAACCAAGGTGATGATCGTGATAGTGCTCATAGGGGATGCCGAGATGAGCGGCAAACTCATCGTAGGTGAGCTGCCTGTACACCCCACCAAGATAGAAGGTGATCACCTTCTGGCGTTGCTTCCTTTTGTGCTCATCCAGATAAAAGGTCGCCCAAAACTCCTGGAGGGCAATGTCTGGGAACTCGGCGGCGATGGTGGTCAGCTCGAGGAGACCAGCCGGTGCTAAGGCGTCATGCACGTTCCGGTGGTAGTCCTCATCATGATCGTGCAGGGACTCCATGGAGAGAGGGCGCACGTCAGCTCCTCGAACGTGTTGAATCTTCTGGAAGCACTCGAAATAGAAATCCGGTAGACGGGCGATGGTGGGATGGTATCCAGCCCGGCGAGGGAGTGCAGGTGGTGGACCCAGAACAGCAGGTGTGACGAGAGCGGCAGCTCCTGAGCTCGAGGCGCCATCAAGTCGCGCCTTAGTCCTGCGCTTATCAGTGGTGTTCATAGAACCAGAATGAAACCAGATTCGTCAACCAAAACCTTACCCCACACTTAGTAGAAAAACTCAATTTCACAAAGAAATGAGGGAAACTAAGTGGGGTAAGCAAAGCGGAGTAACCGGTAATCATAGACAGTAAAATACATACTTAGGAACAACCAAAATCGGATAAGCACAATCAGAGTTCAAAAAGTCAAACCGACATTTTGGAAGTCAACATTTAAACATATTGAACCCTAATCATGGCAAGACTATCATAACTTGGAGAATGACGGTAAAATATGATTTCAAATGGCAGCTCGATAATATGAACGAGAATGAACACATCAGACAGCCAAATGATCACAGCAATTCAAAGTCAAACCGACATTTCTCACAAAAGTCAACATTACAAAGAATTAATTGTATGTATAGCAACACATGATCAAATGATATGGCAATTAAGCACGAAACTCCCTAAGCATACTAGAACAGTTCTATAAGTTCAGTTAATCCTAGTCCACACGAAACAGTCGGCACACAAAACGAGGCAAAACCGAAAAGTCAACCGAAAATCAACCGCGACGAAATTCAGCAATCTATATGTCAAAAGATTCGTATCGAAAAGTTCTACAACTTACCTTGAAGTCATGACTGCTAAAAATGAACGAGTTGAGAGGAATCGGTGAAAAAACGTTAAAAACGAGGGTTTCGGAGAACTGGAGCTGCACAGCTCCGATTCGGACTTTCTAGGGCTCGAATCGATCGGAAAATGGAGGGGAAGGGAGCGGCGGCGGTCGGCGACGGCGGCGGCAGTGGTAAACGGCGGCGATGGCAGTTTGAAATGCGTAGATGAACCCTAAGTGACCCTGGGCTTTAAAGCGGTCACGGATCGGCGGTGATTAGATTCAAATTCAATCAGTTCTTTTTCATGTTTGGTTTGTTCTTCATTGCTTATGTTTCTTGTCTGGATTGATCACCTAGATTAGATTCTGGTTAAGCTAAGGATAGAAGCGAACGCTCGCCTTACTTTAGAACATCGAATTGAACAATTAACCTTATAATTGGAGCGTGCCTTTCGTAGGAACCGGTTAGGGTTAATTCACTGCAAGAGTAACTCATTAATCATTAGTAATTGCACCAGTTAATTAAGTCATTGCGAGAGGCGATCGTACCCGGGCGGCTAGTTAATCTTGGTAGTTAGAATGGATAGAGCGAACGTTCGCCGGTCTTAAACCTAAGGGTAAGGAGTTATGGTGGTGTCTTAGTAATTGATTGAATTAGAATTGAAAACCGCTGGTCTTGTGATTGCCGTTGCTCTGGTGATCTAAGGGGGATTCAAATCTAAGTTCGTCTATCTTCTCGTTAGTCAACCTTTTACTTTTCTGTCTTTTATTTTCCTTTGTTCATTAGATTAGAAGTCGTGGAACTCACACCACGCATTAAGTGCTTAAACCTGAATAAATTGCCAGCTTCTTTGAGTAGTCAAGAAGAAGAGACCTCGAGTAGAATACGATCTAGTCTACCTTGGTAGATTAGTTATTTGATACCGCTAATACTTCAGCTATCATGGTCCCTTGATTAGGGTTTGGCCTCGATCCAGAACTCCGGCTAGGGTTTGTCCTCCAAGGGGTGTTCCCTGCACTACTGTCTCCTCTCACAGGGGCACTGATTGGTGGCGGGTTACCTTTTTCCTTTCGGAATATTATGGCAATCAAAGAAGTTCTCCATGCTCTCCTCCCAATCAATGTACTCGTCTGGATTTGCCTTGCCAGCAAATTTGGGTACATTGAGCTTCAAACTGCTCACATTGTCGTCGACCTCTTGCAAATTCCTCCTTGGCCGTTGGGGGCCATCTCCATTAGGGGCTCAAACTGCTCGGTGAATCGGTTCATGTTTTGAGCTAGGGTAGCCATGTGTGCCTCCAAAGCAGCAAGCCTTTCATCTGTCATGATTAGTACACGAACAAAGGACCTCCCAAATCTCTCTAATGAAACCTCACACACTCTTTCTCTTACCACTCGTGTTTAAATTTTCAAATCACTCAAATTAGGGTTTTCTTTTGAAAATTTCAAAAACAAAGGCAATTTCAATTCAAGTAGTTGCAAGTTTCTTCGAAGCTATGAAGTCTAAGTCTACCAATGACACAAAACAAGACTTTATACCTAGGGTTTCGGATTTCTAGGGCAAGAACTTGTGATGCTAGGTCGTGGGATGACAAGACAACAAGTTTGGGTGTTCAAACTAAGAAAGCTACTAGCTAAACTTATGAAAAACCCCTCTTCTTGAACTTAACCTACTACCTTGATTGTGAACGTGGCCTTGCTTTTTAGCTAGGTCAATTTTTCTATTTTTTTCTAACCTTTGATTTTTCTTTTCTTTGATTCTTTTGTATTTTCTTCGATGGCCACAACTTTTTCTCACAATGAAAACTTAAAGAAAGGTAGAAGACTAGAACAAACACAATTGAAGCTATTTTAGGGTTTTTCTGAAATTGAAAGCAACAAAAACTTAAAGATATGAATCCAAGCAAGAACCTGGAAACTGGATAGATGTGGTCCAAGAGTTGAACTGTGCTCTGATACCAGCTGATGCGAACCGCCTTCTCCAGGAAGGGATCGACTCAAGGTATTCGGTCGAGTTGGTGCCACAAACAAAGGATGATTGCCTTTGATGATAAACCAAAACCTTAAGCTAAGCAACAACGAGCAAAGACTTGAAGAAAAAAGAACAGAGTTCTGAAATTTTCATTAATCAATAATCTGTCTTACAATGGTGGTCGAGGCCTCTATTTATATCTCAAAGAGGCCTAGGTCGGTTCCAACTCTAAAAAGGAAAAACTAAAATACTCCTAAAAGATAGGCCGAGGAAACTATTAAAATAAACAAAGTTGTCCGAATATCAAACTCCTAAATCGACAAAATTGAGCAAAACCCTAATCCGGGCTGATTAGGGCAAATCCGGCTTTCCTTGTCCGGATGGGATTGGGAAACCTCCGGGCACGGGCAGGAGTCCGGACGCGGCTAGGAAAAGGGCCTAGAACGAGCGCGGTGGCATTTCCGTAATTACCGCAGGTTCCAGGAGACCGGGTGGTCGGGTGGCATCCTTCGGCTGTGGTGACCGGCTCGGCATCATTCGCTCCGGACCCAATGCTAGGGTTTTGGTGATGCCAGACTGTTCTGGCCTTCTGCTTGACATTTCCTCGGACAAGCGAGGTTCTCTCCAAGTCTTTTGGCCTCCTGAATCTTCTGGCATCAACTTGTCCGCCAGATTCTGAGTGCTGAGCAAGGTTGTCCGATACAGGGGCTGGTTGTCCGCAACCGCTGGGGCCGGGGCAGTGTCCTTAGGGCATTTGTCTCCAGTGTGGGATTTCTGTCGGCCATCCAGGGTCAGCACTGTGCATCCTTCTCTGATGAACCTCTGGTCCAGCTCTTCATGCTTGGCTCGACTCCAATCGCCTAGGTAGGCTGTGACTCGTGTCTTCAAGACTTTGACTTGGCTCCGGGCAAAGGGCAGGTCTGGTCGGGTCCAGGGCACCGGGGGTTCATCACTAACGCTAATGTTTAATACATTGTGTTAATTGTCATAAAAAAAAATACAATCCAAGATTGGAAGGTAATGTTCAATAAATTACACTAAAAAAACAAAAAATATGGTCTAGATTGGGAAGCCCATCTAGCTATGTAGACTCGGGTGGCACCAGCCCGTAATCCTTCCACTGCCTGAAGCGAGAGGTGTTCGCTGCTCTGTGAAACAAGCCTAACGCTTTGCCCTGTACTCTAGGAACCAGACCAACTCAGTTTTCACTGAGACATCCTGGCCCAACTCCAGGCTTGGAACGGGCAGGCTAGAGTTTAGCCAAACCCGAAGTCCAACCATCTGAACATTTTCATTGTCCCACATCCTTAATGCCTCCATTTGGCTTACAAGTCCTCATTACTGGAGTCGGCAATTAACATTCATACCCTTAGAGAATATAAATAGAAAAAACATTTCCCAAATGAACAATGTGGTAATAATGTAAGAAGATATTAAAACACCGTCTGCTCTAACTCTTTTGCTCTGGCTTCAAAATTCAAAACAGGCAGTAAAGAAGACCAAACTAATTCGTTTATGTGACCGACCTCTAATTCGTCCCAAAGGGCACACTATCTCAAGCTCTGCACATATTGGAGGATTGCTAGGAGGACACAGTGCAAGCAATATTCAAGTAGATTTCACCTGTTGTTAAATTGATGTCGCCACACAAACAAGGCTGAATTGAACAAAAGAAAATTAAGTCTCTATTGAGAAGTAGCCAAATTGCTAGCTTGCTCTTGAAAAAAATTATAACGGTTACATGCCCTGATTCCTCATCACACCCTCAACAGAAGACAAGAAGAAGAAAGAATCTTCATCCATATAGCAACATTTTCTTGATCCTATTTCTCTTTATTACACAGATCAGACCGAGCTGGGACTCTGATTCCCGACTTTTCGATCAGACCGACCGGTGTTGTCCGATTTTGTTAAGACTGATTAATAGTCATAAAAAATAAAAGGTATAAAAGGAGAAATGTGTTCGATTTAGAGGTAGAAGGGGTAAGCTGAGTTTTACTTTTCCTTTTTATTTTTGGTTAATTATTTGCTCATGTATTGAAATATTATTACTTATTTCAAATTTTTATTAAGTAATATTAATTGTTGGGTAGGATGCCACGCAATATTCATTTATATTGTTACTGATTTGTTTGGATGAAAAAACTTAAGGAAACATAAGTTTTTGCTTTGTCTCCAAAAGTTAGTTGGATTGAGCAAGATTTTGAAACGTTTGACATCAAATGTATAATAAAGAAGAAGTTAGTAAATGGCGACATATATGCACTAATACATCTTTATGCTTGATCAGGTTCCAAGAAATCTCATTAAAAACGGTATGAAATCAGTATATGATAGCTCTTTAAAAAAACATTTAAGTTTAAAATCATATTTTATTAACAACGGGGAAAAGAAAGACGTTGGATGATAAACAAATAATGTTTAATAGATTGTGTTAATTGTTATAAAAAAAATATAGTCCAAGATTGGAAGGTAATGTTCAATAAATTACATTTAAAAAAAACAAAAAATATGGTCTAGATTGGGAAGCCAATCCAGCTATGTAGACTCGGGTGGCACCAGCCCGTAATCCTTCCACTGCCTGAAGCGAGAGGTGTTCGCTGCTCTGTGAAACCAGCCTAACGCTAATGTTTAATACATTGTGTTAATTGTCATAAAAAAATATAGTCCAAGATTGGAAGGTAATGTTCAATAAATTACATTAAAAAAATTTAAAAAATATGGTCTAGATTGGGAAGCCCATCTAGCTATGTAGACTCGGGTGGCACCAGCCCGTAATCCTTCCACTGATTGAAGCGTGATGTGTTCCTGCTCTATGAAACCAGCCTAACGCTTTGCCCTCTACTCTAGGAACCAGACCAACTCAGTTTTCACTGAGACATCCTGGCCCAACTCAAGGCTTGGAACGGGCAGGCTAGAGTTTAGCCAAACCCGAAGTCCAACCATCTGAACATTTTCATTGTCCCACATCCTTAATGCCTCCATTTGGCTTACAAGTCCTCATTACTGGACTCGGCAATTAACATTCATACCCTTAGAGAATATAAATAGAAAAAACATTTCCCAAATGAACAATGTGGTAATAATGTAAGAAGATATTAAAACATCGCCTGCTCTAACTCTTTTGCTCTGGCTTCAAAATTCAAAACAGGCAGTAAAGAAGACCAAACTAATTCGTTTATGTGACCGACCTCTAATTCGTCCCAAATGGCACACTACCTCCAGCTCTGCACATATTGCAGGATTGCTAGGAGGACACAATGCAAGCAATATTCAAGTAGATTTCACCTGTTGTTAAATTGATGTCGCCACACAACTGAACACAAACAAGGCTGAATTGAACAAAAGAAAATTAAGTCTCTATTGAGAAGCAGCCAAACTGCTAGCTTGCTCTTGAAAAAAATTATAATGGTTACATGCCCTGATTCCTCATCACACTCTCAACAGAAGACAAGAAGAAGAAAGAATCTTCATCCATATAGCAACATTCTTGATCCTATTTCTCTTTATTACACAGATCGTACCGAGCTGGGACTCTGATTCCCGACTTTTCAATCAGACCGACCGGTGTTGTCCGATTTTGTTAACACTGATTAATAGTCATAAAAATAAAAGGTATAAAGGGAGAAATGTGTTCGATTAAGAGGTAGAAGGGGTAAGATGAGTTTTACTTTTCCTATTTTATTTTTGGTTAATTATTTGCTCATGTATTGAAATATTATTACTTATTTCAATTTTTTATTAAGTAATATTAATCGTTGGGTAGAATGCCACGCAATATTCTTTATATTGTTACCGATTTATTTGGATGAAAAAACTTAAGGAAACATAAGTTTTTGCTTTGTCTCCAAAAGTTGGCTGGATTGAGCAAGATTTTGAAACGTTTGACATCAAATGTATAATAAAGAAGAAGTTAGTAAATGGCAACATATATGCACTAATACATCTTTATGCTTGATCATGTTCCAAGAAATCTCATTAAAGAACGGTATGAAATCAGTATATGATAGCTCTTTAAAAAAAACATTTAAGTATAAAATCATATTTTACTAACAACGGGGAAAAGAAAGACGTTGGATGATAAACAAATATTGTTAATAGATTGTGTTAATTGTCATAAAAAAATATAGTCCAAGATTGGAAGGTAATGTTCAATAAATTACATTAAAAAAAACTTAAAATGTGGTCTAGATTGGGAAGCCCATCTAGCTATTTAGACTTGGGTGGCACCATCCGTAATCCTTCCACTGCCTGAAGCGAGAGGTGTTCGCTGCTCTGTGAAACTAGCCTAACGCTAATGTTTTATACATTGTGTTAATTGTCATAAAAAAAATATATATTCCAAGATTGGAAGGTAATGTTCAATAAATTACATTAAAAAAAAACAAAAAATATGGTCTAGATTGGGAAGCCCATCTAGCTATGTAGACTCGGGTGGCACCAGCCCGTAATCCTTCCACTGCCTGAAGCGAAAGGTGTTCGCTGCTCTGTGAAACCAGCCTAACGCTAATGTTTAATACATTGTGTTAATTGTCATAAAAAATATAGTCCAAGATTGGAAGGTAATGTTCAATATATTACATTAAAAAAAAATATGATCTAGATTGGGAAGCCCATCTAGCTATGTAGACTTTGGTGGCACCATCCCGTAATCATTCCACTGCCTGAAGCGAGAGGTGTTCGCTGCTCTGTGAAACCAGCCTAACGCTAATGTTTAATACATTGTGTTAATTGTCATAAAAAAATATAGTCCAAGATTGGAAGGTAATGTTAAATAAATTACATTAAAAAAAAATTAAAAAATATGGTCTAGATTGGGAAGCCCATCTAGCTTTGTAGACTCGGGTGGCACCAGCCCGTAATCCTTCCACTGATTGAAGCGAGATGTGTTCTCTGCTCTGTGAAACCAGCCTAACGCTTTGCCCTCTACTCTAGGAACCAGACCAACTCAGTTTTCACTGAGACATCCTGGCCCAACTCAAGGCTTGGAACGGGCAGGCTAGAGTTTAGCCAAACCCGAAGTCCAACTATCTGAACATTTCCATTGTCCCACATCCTTAATGCCTCCATTTGGCTTACAAGTCCTCATTACTAGACTCGGCAATTAACATTCATACCCTTAGAGAATATAAATAGAAAAAACATTTCCCAAATGAACAATGTGATAATAATGTAAGAATATATTAAAACACCGCATGCTCTAACTCTTTTGTTCTGGCTTCAAAATTCAAAACAGGCAGTAAAGAAGACCAAACTAATTCGTTTATGTGACCGACCTCTAATTCGTCCCAAATGGCACACTACCTCCAGCTTTGCACATATTGCAGGATTGCTAGGAGGACACAGTGCAAGCAATATTCAAGTAGATTTCACATGTTGTTAAATTGATGTCGCCACACAAACAAGGCTGAATTGAAAAAAAGAAAATTAAGTCTCGATTGAGAAGCAGCCAAACTGCTAGCTTGCTCTTGAAAAAAATTATAATGGTTACATGCCCTGATTTCTCATCACACCCTCAACAGAAGACAAGAAGAAGAAAGAATCTTCATCCATATAACAACATTTCTTGATCCTATTTCTCTTTATTACACAGAATCAGACCGAGCTGGGACTCTGATTCCTGACTTTTCGATCAGACCGACCGGTGTTGTCCGATTTTGTTAACACTGATTAATAGTTATAAAAAATAAAAGGTATAAATGGAGAAATGTGTTCGATTTAGAGGTAGAAGGGGTAAGATGAGTTTTACTTTTCCTATTTTATTTTTGGTTAATTATTTGCTCATGTATTGAAATATTATTACTTATTTCAATTTTTTATTAAGTAATATTAATCGTTGGGTAGGATGCCACAAAATTAGGCTTGACAGTTTGACCCAAGATAATGGGTACCCGCCCAAAATCCACCCGAGTTGGGCTCAATTTACCCGACCGGCTTGGGCTTTTTTCGGGTCCGGGCAAACCCGGAACCCGTTAATTGCGGGTGGCGGGTGGGCATCGGATATAGGCAACCCGTCCCCGGTACCCACCCGCTGGGCACCCATTTAGTCAAAACGGCATAGTTACATTGGCATATAAATATTCTTTAGTTTCATTGGTTTCATTTGTGCAGCACTTTTAAAGTCTTTGCCCTTATTCAACAGTCCATGAATCGAATTATAGTTTTATTTGCAGAACCTTCTTTATTTATTATTTTTTTAATGCATACGTTATTAAATTGAGCTATTGGTTTGTTTGAGTTTCAGAATTACAGTTTTCGACTTTTGGTTTGATTGAGCCTTTTGAGTTTTGTTCTTAAAATTGATGACCGGGAATTACCTGGCAAACCCGCCCACCCGAGAGTGGGTGGGGACGGTTTCGAAATTGTACCCAATTGGCTTGGCCGGGTGGGTACGGGTAAAACCTGCCAAGTAAACGGGCGGGGATTGGATATACCAAACCCGTCCCCGACCCACCCGTTTGCCCCCCCTACACAAATATTCTTTTATATTGTTACCGATTTATTTGGATGAAAAAACTTAAGGAAACATAAGTTTTTGCTTTGTCTCCAAAAGTTAGTTGGATTGAGCAAGATTTTGAAACGTTTGACATCAAATGTATAATAAAGAAGAAGTTAGTAAATGGCGACATATATGCACTAATACATCTTTATGCTTGATCAGGTTCCAAGAAATCTCATTAAAGAACGTATGAAATCAGTATATGATAGCTCTTTAAAAAAACATTTAAGTTTAAAATCATATTTTACTAACAACGGGGAAAAGAAAGACGTTGGATGATAAACAAATAATGTTTAATAGATTGTGTTAATTGTCATAAAAAAATATAGTCCAAGATTGGAAGGTAATGTTCAATAAATTACATTAAAAAAAACTTAAAATGTGGTCTAGTTTGGGAAGCCCATCTAGCTATGTAGACTTGGGTGGCACCAGCCCGTAATCCTTCCACTGCCTGAAGCGAGAGGTGTTCGCTGCTCTATGAAACCAACCTAACGCTAATGTTTAATACATTGTGTTAATTGTCATAAAAAAAATATAGTCCAAGATTGGAAGGTAATGTTCAATAAATTACATTAAAAAAAACAAAAAATATGGTCTAGATTGGGAGGCCAATCTAGCTATGTAGACTCGGGTGGCACCAGCCCGTAATCCTTCCACTGCCTGAGGCGAGAGGTGTTCGCTGCTCTGTGAAACCAGCCTAACGCTTTGCCCTCTACTCTAGGAACCAGACCAACTAAGTTTTCACTGAGACATCCTGGCCCAACTCCAGGCTTCGAACGGGCAGGCTAGAGTTTAGCCAAACCCGAAGTCCAACCATCTGAACATTTCCATTGTCCCACATCCTTAATACCTCCATTTGGATTACAAGTCCTTATTAATGGACTCGGCAATTAACATTCATACCCTTAGAGAATATAAATAGAAAAAACATTTCCCAAATGCACAATGTGGTAATAATGTAAGAAGATATTAAAACACCGCCTGCTCTAACACTTTTGCTCTGGCTTCAAAATTCAAAACAGGCAGTAAAAAAGACCAAACTAATTCGTTTATGTGACCGACCTCTAATTCGTCCCAAAGGGCACACTACCTCCAGCTCTGCACATATTGCAGGATCTTTATGCTTGATTAGGTTCCCAGAAATCTCATTAAAGAACGGTATGAAATCAGTATATGATAGCTCTTTAAAAAAACATTTAAGTTTAAAATCATATTTTACTAACAACGGGGAAAAGAAAGACGTTTGATGATAAACAAATAATATTTAATAGATTGTGTTAATTGTGATAAAAAAATATAGTCCAAGATTGGAAGGTAATGTTCAATAAATTACAGTAAAATAGATTTAAAGCTGTGTTTCACAGCAGCAAACCTCTTGCTTAGGCAGCGATACACCTGTTGTTTAATGAGATTTCTTGAAACCTGATCAAGCATAAAGATGTATTAGTGCATATATGTTGCCATTTACTAACTTCTTCTTTATTATACATTTGATTTCAAACGTTTCAAAATCTTGCTCAATCAGCCAACTTTTGGATGACAAAGCAAAAACTTATGTTTCCTTAAGTTTTTTCATCCAAACAAATCGGTAACAATATAAAAGAATATTGCGTGGCATCCTACCCAACGATTAATATTACTTAATAAAAAATTGAAATAAGTAATAATATTTCAATACGATGAGCAAATAATTAACCAAAAATAAAATAGGAAAAGTAAAACTCATCTTACCCCTTCTACCTCTATATCGAACACATTTCTCTCTTTATAACTTTTATTTTTTTATGACTATTAATCAGTGGTTAACAAAACGGACAACACCGGTCGGTCTGAAAATCGAGAGTCCCAGCTCGGTCCGATCTGTGTAATAAAGAGAAATAGGATCAAGAAATGTTGCTAATGGATGAAGATTCTTTCTTCTTTTGTCTTCTGTTGAGGGTGTGATGAGGAATCAGGGCATGTAACCATTATAATTTTTTTCAAGAGCAAGCTAGCAGTTTGGACTTCTCAGTAGAGACTTAATTTTCTTTTGTTCAATTCAGCCTTGTTTGTGTTCAGTTGTGTGGCGACATCAATTTAACAACAGGTGAAATCTACTTGAATATTGCTTGCATGTGTCCTACTAGCAATCCTGCAATATGTTCAGAGCTGGAGGTAGTGTGCCCTTTGGGACGAATTAGAGGTCGGTCACATAAACGAATTAGTTTGGTCTTCTTTACTGCCTGTTTTGAATTTTGAAGCCAGAGCAAAAGAGTTAGAGCAGGCGGTGTTTTAATATCTTCTTACATTATTACCACATTGTTCATTTGGGAAATGTTTTTTCTATTTATATTCTTAAGGGTATGAATGTTAATTGCCGAGTCCAGTAATGAGGACTTGTAATCCAAATGGAGGCATTAAGGATGTGGGACAATGGAAATGTTCAGATGGTTGGACTTCGGGTTTGGCTAAACTCTAGCCTGCCCGTTCCAAGCCTGGAGTTGGGCCAGGATGTCTCAGTGAAAACTGAGTTGGTCTGGTTCCTAGAGTAGAGGGCAAAGCGTTAGGCTGGTTTCACAGAGCAGCGAACACTTCTCGCTTCAGGCAGTGGAAGGATTACAGGCTGGTGCCACCCGAGTCTACATAGCTAGATGGGCTTCCCAATCTAGACCATATTTTTTGTTTTTTTTTATATGTAATTTATTGAACATTACCTTCCAATCTTGGACTATATTCTTTTTATGACAATTAACACAATGTATTAAAAATTAGCGTTAGGCTGGTTTCACAGAGCAGCGAACACCTCTCGCTTAGGCAGTGGAAGGATTACGGGCTGGTGCCACCCAAGTCTACATAGCTAGATGGGCTTTCCAATCTAGACTATATTTTTTTGTTTTTTTTATGTAATTTATTGAACATTACCTTCCAATCTTGGACTATATTCTTTTTACGACAATTAACACAATGTATTAAAAATTAGCGTTAGGCGGGTTTCGCAGAGCAGCGAACACCTCTCGCTTCAGACAGTGGAAGGATTACGGGTTGGTGCCACCCAAGTCTACATAGCTAGATGGGCTTCCCAATCTAGACCACATTTTAAGTTTTTTTTAATGTAATTTATTGAACATTACCTTCCAATGTTGGAACTATATTTTTTTATGACAATTAATACAATCTATTAAACATTATTTGTTTATCATCCAACGTCTTTGTTTTCCTCGTTGTTAGTAAAATATGATTTTAAACTTAAATGTTTTTTTAAAGATCTATCATATACTGATTTCATACTGTTGTGTAATGTGATTTCTTGGAACCTGATCAAGCATAAAGATGTATTACTGCATATATGTAGCCATTTACTAACTTCTTCCTTATTATACATTTGATTTCAAACGTTTCAAAGTCTTGCTCAATCCAGCCAACTTTTGGAGACAAAGCAAAAACTTATGTTTCCTTAAGTTTTTCATCCAAACAAATCGGTAACAATATAAAAGAATATTGCGTGGCATCCTACCCGAACGATTAATATTACTTAATAAAAAATTGAAATAAGTAATAAAATTTCAATACATGAGCAAATAATTAACCAAAAATAAAATAGGAAAAGTAAAACTCATCTTACCCCTTTACCTCTATATCGAACACATTTCTCTCTTTATACCTTTTATTTTTTTATGAATATTAATCAGTGTTAACAAAATCGGACAACACCGGTCGGTCTGATCGAAAAGTCGGGAATCAGAGTCCCAGCTCGGTCCGATCTGTGTAATAAAGAGAAATAGGATCAAGAAATGTTTCTATATGGATGAAGATCTTTCTTCTTCTTGTCTTCTGTTGAGGGTATGATGAGGAATCAGGGCATGTAACCATTATAATTTTTTTCAAGAGCAATCTAGCAGTTTGACTTCTTCTCAGTAGAGACTTAATTTTCTTTTGTTTAATTCAGCCTTGTTTGTGTTCAGTTGTGTGGCGACATCAATTTAACAACAGGTGAAATCTACTTGAATATTGCTTGCACGGTGTCCTCCTAGCAATCCTGCAATATGTGCAGAGCTGGAGGTAGTGTGCCCTTTGGGACGAATTAGAGGTCGGTCACATAAATGAATTAGTTTGGTCTTCTTTACTGCCTGTTTTGAATTTTGAAGCCAGAGCAAAAGGACTTAGAGCAGGCGGTGTTTAAATATCTTCTTACATTATTACCACATTGTTCATTTGGGAAATGTTTTTTCTGTTTATATTCTGTAAGGGTATGAATGTTAATTGCCGAGTCCAGTAATGAGGACTTGTAATCCAAATGGAGGCATTAAGGATGTGGGACAATGGAAATGTTCAGATGGTTGGACTTCGGGTTTGGCTAAACTCTAGCCTGCCCGTTCAAAGCCTGGAGTTGGGCCAGGATGTCTCAGTGAAAACTGAATTGGTCTGGTTCCTAGAGTAGAGGGCAAAGCGTTAGGCTGGTTTCACAGAGCAGCGAACACCTCTCGTTTCAGGCAGTGAAGGATTACGGGCTAATGCCACCCGAGTCTACATAGCTAGATGGGCTTCCCAATCTAGACCATAATTTTTGTTTTTTTATGTAATTTATTGAACATTACCTTCCAATCTTGGACTATATTCTTTTTATGACAATTAACACAATGTATTAAAAATTAGCGTTAGGATGGTTCACAGAGCAGCGAACACCTCTCGCTTCAGGCAGTGGAAGGATTACGGGCTGGTGCCACCCAAGTCTACATAGCTAGATGGGCTTTCCAATCTAGACCATATTTTTTGTTTTTTTTATGTAATTTATTGAACATTACCTTCCAATCTTGGACTATATTCTTTTTATGACAATTAACACAATGTATTAAAAATTAGCGTTAGGCTGGTTTCACAGAGCAGCGAACACCTCTCGCTTCAGGCAGTGGAAGGATTACGGGTTGGTGCCACCCAAGTCTACATAGCTAGATGGGCTTCCCAATCTAGATCACATTTTAAGTTTTTTTTAATGTAATTTATTGAACATTACCTTCCAATCTTGGACTATATTTTTTTAATGACAATTAATACAATCTATTAAACATTATTTGTTTATCATCCAACGTCTTTGTTTTCCTCGTTGTTAGTAAAATATGATTTTAAACTTAAATGTTTTTTTTAAAGAGCTATCATATACTGATTTCATACTGTTGTTTAATGAGATTTTAAAGAGCTATCATATACTGATTTCATACTGTTGATTCCAAGCCTGGAGTTGGGCCAGGATGTCTCAGTGAAAACTGAGTTGGTCTGGTTCCTAGAGTAGAGGGCAAAGCGTTAGGCTGGTTTCACAGAGCAGCGAACACTTCTCGCTTCAGGCAGTGGAAGGATTACGGGCTGGTGCCACCCGAGTCTACATAGCTAGATGGGCTTCCCAATCTAGACCATATTTTTTGTTTTTTTTATGTAATTTATTGAACATTACCTTCCAATCTTTGACTATATTCTTTTTATGACAATTAACACAATGTATTAAAAATTAGCGTTAGGCTGGTTTCACAGAGCAGCGAACACCTCTCGCTTCAGGCAGTGGAAGGATTACGGGCTGGTGCCACCCAAGTCTACATAGCTAGATGGGCTTTCCAACCTAGACCATATTTTTTTGTTTTTTTTTATGTAATTTATTGAACATTACCTTCCAATCTTGGACTATATTCTTTTTATGACAATTAACACAATGTATTAAAAATTAGCGTTAGGCTGGTTTCACAGAGCAGCGAACACCTCTCGCTTCAGACAGTGGAAGGATTACGGGTTGGTGCCACCCAAGTCTACATAGCTAGATGGGCTTCCCAATCTAGACCACATTTTAAGTTTTTTTTAATGTAATTTATTGAACATTACCTTCCAATCTTGGACTATATTTTTTTATGACAATTAATACAATCTATTAAACATTATTTGTTTATCATCCAACGTCTTTGTTTTCCTCGTTGTTAGTAAAATATGATTTTAAACTTAAATGTTTTTTTTAAAGAGCTATCATATACTGATTTCATACTGTTGTTTAATGTGATTTCTTGGAACCTGATCAAGCATAAAGATGTATTAGTGCATATATGTCGCCATTTACTAACTTCTTCTTTATTATACATTTGATTTCAAACGTTTCAAAATCTTGCTCAATCCAGCCAACTTTTGGAGACAAAGCAAAAACTTATGTTTCCTTAAGTTTTTTCATCCAAACAAATCGGTAACAATATAAAAGAATATTGCGTGGCATCCTACCGAACGATTAATATTACTTAATAAAAAATTGAAATAAGTAATAATATTTCAATACATGAGCAAATAATTAACCAAAAATAAAATAGGAAAAGTAAAACTCATCTTACCCCTTCTACCTCTATATCGAACACATTTCTCTCTTTATACCTTTTATTTTTTATGAACATTAATCAGTGTTAACAAAATCGGACAACACCGGTCGGTCTGATCGAAAAGTCGGGAATCAGAGTCCCAGCTCGGTCCGATCTGTGTAATAAAGAGAAATAGGATCAAGAAATGTTTCTATATGGATGAAGATTCTTTCTTCTTCTTGTCTTCTGTTGAGGGTATGATGAGGAATCAGGGCATGTAACCATTATAATTTTTTTCAAGAGCAAGCTAGCAGTTTGACTTCTTCTCAGTAGAGACTTAATTTTCTTTTGTTTAATTCAGCCTTGTTTGTGTTCAGTTGTGTGGCGACATCAATTTAACAACAGGTGAAATCTACTTGAATATTGCTTGCACTGTGTCCTCCTAGCAATCCTGCAATATGTGCAGAGCTGGGAGGTAGTGTGCCCTTTGGGACGAATTAGAGGTCGGTCACATAAACGAATTAGTTTGGTCTTCTTTACTGCCTGTTTTGAATTTTGAAGCCAGAGCAAAAGACTTAGAGCAGGCGGTGTTTAAATATCTTCTTACATTATTACCACATTGTTCATTTGGGAAATGTTTTTTCTATTTATATTCTGTAAGGGTATGAATGTTAATTGCCGAGTCCAGTAATGAGGACTTGTAATCCAAATGGAGGCATTAAGGATGTGGGACAATGGAAATGTTCAGATGGTTGGACTTCGGGTTTGGCTAAACTCTAGCCTGCCCGTTCCAAGCCTGGAGTTGGGCCAGGATGTCTCAGTGAAAACTGAGTTGGTCTGGTTCCTAGAGTAGAGGGCAAAGCGTTAGGCTGGTTTCACAGAGCAGCGAACACCTCTCGCTTCAGGCAGTGGAAGGATTACGGGCTGGTGCCACCCGAGTCTACATAGCTAGATGGGCTTCCCAATCTAGACCATAATTTTTGTTTTTTTTATGTAATTTATTGAACATTACCTTCCAATCTTGGACTATATTTTTTTATGACAATTAACACAATGTATTAAAAATTAGCGTTAGGATGGTTTCACAGAGCAGCGAACACCTCTCGCTTCAGGCAGTGGAAGGATTACGGGCTGGTGCCACCCAAGTCTACATAGCTAGATGGGCTTTCCAATCTAGACCATATTTTTTGTTTTTTTTTTATGTAATTTATTGAACATTACCTTCCAATCTTGGACTATATTCTTTTTATGACAATTAACACAATGTATTAAAAATTAGCGTTAGGCTGGTTTCACAGAGCAGCGAACACCTCTCGCTTCAGGCAGTGGAAGGATTACGGGTTGGTGCCACCCAAGTCTACATAGCTAGATGGGCTTCCCAATCTAGACCACATTTTAAGTTTTTTTTAATGTAATTTATTGAACATTACCTTCCAATCTTGGACTATATTTTTTTAATGACAATTAATACAATCTATTAAACATTATTTGTTTATCATCCAACGTCTTTGTTTTCCTCGTTGTTTAGTAAAATAATGATTTTTTAAACTTAAATGTTTTTTTTAAGAGCTTCATATTACTGATTTCATACTGTTGATTCCAAGCCTGGAGTTGGGCCAGGATGTCTCAGTGAAAACTGAGTTGGTCTGGTTCCTAGAGTAGAGGGCAAAGCGTTAGGCTGGTTTCACAGAGCAGCGAACACCTCTCGCTTCAGGCAGTGGAAGGATTACGGGCTGGTGCCACCCGAGTCTACATAGCTAGATGGGCTTCCCAATCTAGACCATATTTTTTGTTTTTTTTATGTAATTTATTGAACATTACCTTCCAATCTTGGACTATATTCTTTATATGACAATTAACACAATGTATTAAAAATTAGCGTTAGGCTGGTTTCACAGAGCAGCGAACACCTCTCGCTTCAGGCAGTGGAAGGATTACGGGCTGGTGCCACCCAAAGTCTACATAGCTAGATGGGCTTTCCAATCTAGACCATATTTTTTTGTTTTTTTTATGTAATTTATTGAACATTACCTTCCAATCTTGGACTATATTCTTTTTATGACAATTAACACAATGTATTAAAAATTAGCGTTAGGCTGGTTTCACAGAGCAGCGAACACCTCTCGCTTCAGGCAGTGGAAGGATTACGGGTTGGTGCACACCAAGTCTACATAGCTAGATGGGCTCCCTAATCTAGACCACATTTTAAGTTTTTTTTAATGTAATTTATTGAACATTACCTTCCAATCTTGGACTATATTTTTTTATGACAATTAATACAATCTATTAAACATTATTTGTTTATCATCCAACGTCTTTGTTTTGCTCGTTGTTAGTAAAATATGATTTTAACTTAAATGTTTTTTTAAAGAGCTATCATATACTGATTTCATACCGTTGTTTAATGAGATTTCTTGGAACCTGATCAAGCATAAAGATGTATTAGTGCATATATGTCGCCATTTAGTAACTTCTTCTTTATTATACATTTGATGTCAAAGTTTCAAAATCTTGCTTAATCCTAGCCAACTTTTGGAGACAAAGCAAAAACTTATGTTTCCATAAGTTTTTTCATCCAAACAAATCGGTAACAATATAAAAGAATATTGCGTGGCATCCTACCCAACGATTAATATTACTTAATAAAAAATTGAAATAAGTAATAATATTTTTATAGGATAATAATTAACCAAAAATAAAATAGGAAAAGTAAAACTCATCTTACCCCTTCTACCTCTATATCGAACACATTTCTCCTTTATACCTTTTATTTTTTATGAATATTAATCAGTGTTAACAAAATCGCAACACCGGTTTGGCTGATCGAAAAGTCGGGAATCGAGTCCCAGCTCGGGCCGATCTGTGTAAAAAGAGAAATAGGAACAAAAATGTTGCTAATGGATGAAGATTCTTTCTTCTTCTTGTCTTCTGTTAGGGGTGGGTGAGGAAACAGGGCATGTAACCATTATAATTTTTTCAAGAGCAAGCTAGCAGTTTGGGGTTCTTCTCAGAGAACTTAATTTTCTTTTGTTCAATTCCTTTTTTGTGTTCAGTTGTGTGGCGACATCAATTTAACAACAAGGTGAAAAACTACTTGAATTGCTTGCCCTTTTTCCTCCTAGCAATCCTGCAATAAAGTGCAAGCTGGAAGTAGTGTGCCCTTTGGGACGAATTAGAGGTCGATCACATAAACGAATTAGTTTGGTCTTCTTTACTGCCTGTTTTGAATTTTGAAGCCAGAGCAAAAAGTTAGTGAAGGACCTTTAATTAGTGCACTTTAAGCTTAAGAATGACCTTTGAAATCCCGGTTTTTTTCGGGAAATGACATGACTTATATGCCCTTTTTATTGAAGTCTTGTCAAAGTGTCATTTTGTTTCCGGTTTCCACTTTGGAGCCAAATTCGTGGGCTATTGGAGTTTTCCTCTGTGCATTTTCAGGTTAGGCATCAAAGTACGGATGACAAAAGGGGCGCATAGGATAAAAAGGGGGGTCATTTGGAGGTCGGACGAGGGAGAAATTTTAGCATTACAAGATCGAGCTTTCTGCAGAGTGCAGGGGTGCACGCCGTGCATATGTGCACGCCGTGCATGGGTGCACGCCGGCAGGGGGTGCACCCCCGTGCACTGGGGCCCCCGCACTATAAAATTTTTCCTTCGTTTTTGGGGGTTTTTGAAAATTATATCATATCTTTTTGAACCCAAAACACATACCCCCGAAACCCCCAAACCCTAGAACAAAGTTTTTGGGGCAATTTGAAGCCATTGGAGCTAGGATTGAAGCCAACAAACCTTGGGAGAAGTGCTTACAAGTGGAGAAGTGAAGATCATCTCAAGGATTCATCCATGGTGTTCTTGGTGACCATTCTTCCTTCTTTTCTCTTTACTCCCTTGGCCATGTGTGGCTGAGTTTCTAGGGTTCATCTTGGATGGGTAGATTAGTTGTGCTATGATAGAGAGATGATTGTATAGAACTTGCCATGATTGATCTTGGTTGTATGAGGATGATTCCTAGACTTGTTCTTAATGCCATTTTATGCCATGTTTGCTTAATTTGGTCCATTCATTGTGTTTTGATGCATGAGAGTGCTTGGATTGCATAGATTGTAGGTCTAGGGATTGAAGTGAGTGTGTTCTAAGAGATTAGATCATCTTATTTCAACCATTTTCACTTGATTTCTCTCTTGGGCATTTTATCGAACACTTGGTGTGCATGTGGATTTTCATTCAATTGAGTTTGAAAAGGCTTTTTTGGTGAATCTCTTAGTGTTTAGGGCATTGATATGAGAGTGTTGTGCCTAGCCTTGTGGTCATAGAGTCTTAAGAGAGGGTCTTGTGTCTTGGCATTTCATCAAACACTTAGAATGCATCCTTTTTCACTTAGCTTGAGAGCGAGAGCCTAAGTTGAGTGGTATTAGGATAGGGATTTGGTGCTACGAGAGTGCATTGAGTCTATAGAAGTGAAATGCATGGTCATCCGAATGCAAACCGATCTTGATTAGCTTGTTTGTTCAATTAGTCATCTTGAGCATGATGAAACTACCCACCAAGAGAGCCCCCTTTGTCTTTGATTTGAACCACCTTTCTTCTTGCTTAATCTTTGTTAGTATTGCATTTCTTTGCCTTTGTTTCTGATTTTCTCGTTCAACCCAAACCAATTTCAAATGTTTAGACCGTCTATGAGAAGTGTGAGTATTGGTCTATGAGAGGACCCCGTGGAATACGACCTTGGTAAAATAGCTTTTATCAAGTTTTTGGCGCCGTTACCGGGGAATTCTCTCATTCCTTTGAAAGCACTTAGTAGTGGACCGATCTATTCACTTCCTTCCGCTTTACTTTTTGCTTCCTTGTTGCTCTTTGTTTACTTTATTATCCCGCATCGTTGTATTACTCGGTGTGTTTGTTGTGTGCTTGTTTGCAGGAGATTTTGGGTTTGTGCATGAGGCGTTCAGCTCGTCTTCAAGCACGAATCCAAAGACTAGAACAAGTGCTCGAGTCACCTACCACTTCCCCACCTCCTACAGTTGAAGAAGAAGAAGTTGATCGCATCTCACACCACACTATGTCTCATCACGAGGATGAAGATAACCATTCGGAACATTCTCACCATACCAATGATGATGATCACTCACAAAGGGGCCGAGACTACCTTGGCAGATTATGCTCGTCCTACTCTTGAAGGGGCAGCCTCTAGCATTTTACGAAGACCCGTCAATGCTAGGAACTTTGAGCTCAAGCCTAATATGATCCAAATGGTTCAAAATGGAGTGGTGTTCAATGGCATTGATGGTGAATGTCCATCTAGGCATCTCAAGGACTTCTTGGAGATATGTGACACGGTTAAGATGACCAAGTTCACCCGGATTGTGTGAGACTCCGGCTCTTTCCTTATCACTCAAAGGGAGAGCTAATTCATGGTTGGAGAATCAACCGAGTAGAGCTTTCACCACATGGGAGGGCCTACCGAAGCTTTCCTTGAAGAGTTCTTTCCTCCCTATATGACGGATGCAATCGAGACCGCATCAACCACTTCATACAACACAAGGGAGAGCTCTTCCATGAGACTTGGAATAGGTTCCCAACCATTCTTTCGGTCTTGTCCTCATCACAACTTCGCCGAATGGAGCTTGGGACATCTTTGCTAGGTCCCTTGATTTTGAGAATACAAGGATGAATCAACCAAGCCGCCGGAGGTGACTTAAGGATGCTCACTCCCGAAGATGCTCTAGAACTCTTCGCGGAGATGGCCCCGCAAAACAAGGAGTTGGTCTCGACAACAACCTCCTAAGTCTAAGTATAGAAGTGACACGCACTATGACTCTCGGTCCGTAAGTGTTGATTGCACCAAAGGAGTCGTGTAGCTATGGGAAGAAGCCTAAGTTACCGGGACAACCGAGATGAAGATGAATCCAATGATCGCTCTTCTTATGTCTAAGATCGACGCCATGGCTTTACAAATAAGCAACTTAGTATCCCAAGACTCCCTCTAAGCCATCTAAAGTGGGTAATCCACCGTTCTTCGGTATTTTTTTTGTGAAGGTTGTGGAGGTCAAGGGCCCCGATGTTAGTGCTTGTCCTTCCCCCACTCCTGAACTTTGGGCCCAAAGGGGACCTTGAAGAGGAACTTCGCACAAGGTCCCCCGGTTTCCATGGTAATTTCAGCCCCCAAGGGAACTATCAAGGTAACTATAACTACCTTTGGGACAACAAGTCTAAAACCCCAAAGGTTACCAGGCCAAGGGGGTCAAGGTAGTGGTTATAGCAAGGACAACCAAGGAAATCAAGGAGGTTAACAAGGTTTTTAGGGGTTTTTCAAGGCAAACCAAAGGTCTCAAGGAAAACCTAAACCAAGGGACCAAGGGGCTCAAGGAGGACCCCAAGGCAAGGGCACCAAGGGGGGAAAACAATGGAATCAAAGTGGACTCCAAGTCAAGGTTTCCAAGGTCCACCCCACCGGAATGTACAACCCTAGAGGTGAAGGACCACCCGGGTTCACAACCCCCCTCAAAAAAAAAGGGGGGTTCTTCGATCTCTCAAGAAAGACACCAAGCGGAATGAACCAAACCCTCAAGAATCAACAAGCTTCAATTGCCAATTTTGGGGAACCAATTAGGACATATTTCTAAGGCACTCTCGAGCGACCCTCGGGCACTTTTTCCTTCCAAAACCCAGATCAAAAACCCCAAAGGTCCGGAGCATTCAAGGAGTGACCTTTAGAAGTGGAAGACCCCTTCAAATACAACCTCTACTCCAATTACTCTAAAAAGGACAAGATCCTAATCTAAAGGTTGATGAGATGATATTAATGATCCTCCTTCGGAGAATTGAGGTTGAAGTCGAACCTCCTACGGGTAGTGAGCACTAAGGTTGCCAAGGAACCCAGTAGGGCTACATCGGTACACCACCGGCTCCCCCCCC